>SJYT01057441.1:51651-151136 GCA_006410635.1 Cephalophus harveyi
TCTACGAGAAACCATTATATTTTATTATTTTTGTTTGATTGTTTTAATTTTTATTGAAACAGAGTTAATTTACAATGCTGCTTAAGTTTCAGGTGTAAAGCAAAGTGATTCAGTTATACATATATATATATTCTTTTTCATATTCTTTTCCATTATGGATTATTACAAAACATTGAGTATAGCTCCTTGTGCTATATGGTAGGTCCCTATTGGTTATCTCTTTTGCTTATAGTAATGAGTATCTGTTAATCCAGAACTCCTAATTTATACCTCCCCCCATTTCTTCTTTGGTAACCATAACTTGTTTTCCATGAATATGAGTCTATTTCTGCTTTGTAAATAAGTTCATCTGTATCATATTTTTTCAATTCCACATATAAGTGATATCATATGAAGCTCATCTTCCTCTGTCTGCCTTACTGCACTTGCTATGATAATCTCTAGATCTATCATGTTGCTGCAAATGGCACTATTTCATCCTTTTTATGGCTGAGTAATATTCCATTGCATATTTGTACCATATCTTCTTTATCCAGTCATCTAAGTGAATATTTGATGGACATTTATGTTGCTCCCATGCCTTCAGTTAGTCAGTCAGTTCAGTTGCTCAGTCGTATCTGACTTTTTGCAACCCCATGAATCGAAGCACGCCAGGCCTCCCTGTCCATCACCAACTCCCAGAGTTCACCCAAACTCATGTCCATCGAGTCGGTGATGCCATCCTCTGCATATCTGAAGTTGTTGATATTTCTGCCAGCAGTCTTGATTCCAGCTTATAACTCATCCAGCCTGGCATCTCTCATGATTTGCTCTGTGTATAAGCTGTCTCTTATACACATCTAGATGTGTATAAGAGACAGGAGTAAAGGCCTTTTAATTTCATGGCTGTAGTCACCATCTGCAGTGATTTTGGAGCCCCCCAAAATGAAGTCTGCCTCTGTTTCCACTGTTTCCCCATCTATTTCCCATGAAGTGATGGGACCAGATGCCATGATCTTCATTTTCTGAATGTTTGAGATTTAAGCGAACTTTTTCACTCTCCTCTTTCACTTTCAACAAGAGGCTTTTTAGTTCCTCTTCACTTTCTGCCAGGTGGTGTCATCTGCATATCTGAGGTTATTGATATTTCTCCCGGCAATCTTAATTCCACCTTGTGTTTCTTCCAGTCCAGCGTTTCTCATGATGTACTCTGCATAGAAGTTAAATAAGCAGGGTGACAATATACAGCCTTGACGGACTCCTTTTCCTATTTGGAACCAGTCTGTTGTTCCATGTCCAGTTCTAACTGTTGCTTCCTGACCTGCATATAGGTTTCTCAAGAGGCAGGTCAGGTGGTCTGGTATTCCCATCTCTTTCAGAATTTTCCACAGTTTGTTGTGATCCACACAGTCAAAGGCTTTGGCATAGTCAATAGAGCAGAAGTAGATGTTTTTCTGGAACTCTCTTGCTTTTTCCATGACCCAGCGGATGTTGGCAATTTGATCTCTGTTTCCTCTGCCTTTTCTAAAACCAGCTTGAACATCTGGAAGTTCATATTTCACATATTGCTAAAGCCTGGCTTGGAGAATTTTGAGCATTACTTTACTAGCCTGTGAGATGAGTGCAATTGTACAGTAGTTTGAGCATTCTTTGGCATTGCCTTTCTTTGGGATTGAAATGAAAACTGACCTTTTCCAGTCCTGTGGCCACTGCTGAGTTTTCCAAATTTAGCTATTGCAATTAGTGCTGCCATGAATATTGGGATACATGTATCTTTTCAAATTAGAATTTTCTCTAGATATGCCCAGGAGTGGGATCACTGGATCATATGATAACTCTATTTTTAATTTATTTAAGGAACTTTTGCAGTGACTGTTATATACTGTTCTCCATAGTGACAGCATAATTTACATTTCCACAAAGTAGAAGAAGAAACCCTTTTTAAATAAAAGTTCACATATAGAGTAAAAGTAGAAGAAAAGATATACCATGCTAACATTAACCAAAAGAAAGAAGTAGCTATATTGATTTAAGACACCAAATACGTGGCAAATAAGCATATGAAAAGATGCTTGATATCATATGTCATTAAGGAATGGCAAATTAAAACAAAGAGATATCATTGTAAACATATTGTTCAGTCTCATTCCTTTTGCAACCCCATGGACTGTAGCACGTCAGGCTTCCCTGTCCTTCAACATCTCCTGGAGCTTACTCAAACTCATGTCCATTGAGTCAGTGATGCCATCCAACCATTTCCTCCTCTGTTGTCCCCTTCTCCTGCCTTCAATCTTCCCCAGCATCAGGGCCTTTCCCAGTGAGTCACCTCTTTGCACCAAGTGGCCAACATATTAGAGGAAACGCATTAGAATAACCAAATCCAAAACACTGGCAACAGCAAACGCTGGGAAGGTTGTGGATCAACAGAATCTCATTTGTTGCTGGTACAGTGGTACAGCCACTTTAGAAGACACTTTGGAAAACTAAACTTGTAAGAAAACTTTTCACAGCACTAAGTATATTCTTACTGCTGTTGTTGTTTAGTCATCAAGTTGTGTCCAACTCTTGCGACCCCATGGACTGCAGCACACCAGGCTTCCCTGTCTTTCACCATCCCGAAGTCTGCCCAAGTTCATGTCCATTGAGTCGGTGATACCATCCAACCATCTCATCCTCTGTCATCCTCTTCTACTTCCTTCAGTCTCATCCAGCATCAGGTTCTTTTCCAATGAGTCAGTTGTTCGCATCAGGTGGCCAAAGTATTGGAACTTTAGCTTCAGTGTCAGTCCTTCCAATGAATACTCAGGGTTGATTTCCTTTAAGATTGACTGGTTTGATCTCCTTGCTTTCCAAGGGACTCTCAAGAGTCTTCTCCAGCATCACAGTTGGAAAGCATCAATTCTTCAGCGCTCTGCCTTCTTTATTGTCCAGCTCTCACATCTGTCTGTACATGACTACTGGAAAGATCACAGCTTTGACTATATGGACCTTTGTCGGCAAAGTAATATCTTTGCTTTTTAACACGCTGTGTAAGTTTGTCACAGCTTTCCTGCCAAGAAGTAATCATATTCTAATTTGATGGCAGCAGTCACCATCCATAGTGATTTTAGAGCCCAAGAAGAGGAAAGTTATTGCTTCCACTTTTTCCCCATCTATTCGCCACAAAGTGATGGGACTGTATGCCATGATCTTTGCATTTTAATACTGAGTTTTAAGTCAACTTTTTCACTCTCCTCTTTCACCTTCATCAAGAGGCTCTTCAATTCCTCTTTGCTTTCTGTCATAAAAAAGAAAGGCTTTCATCTGCATATCTGAAGTTGTTGATATTTCTGCCAGCAGTCTTGATTCCAGCTTATAACTCATCCAGCCTGGCATCTCTCATGATTTGCTCTGTGTATAAGTTAAATAAACAGGATGACAATAAACAGTCTTGTTGTACTCCTTTCTCAATCCGGAACTACTCACTTGTTCCATACTGGGTTCTAACTGTTGCTTCTTGACTGTCATATGGGTTTCTCAGGAGACAGGTGAGTTGTCTGGTATTCCCTTCTCATTCTTACTGTATGATCCAGCCAAAACTTGGAAGTAATCAAGATGGCCTTCAGTAGGTGAATAGATAAATAAACTATGGTACATCTAGACAATGGAATATTACTAAGTGCTAAATAAAAAGTCTTTTCAAGCCATGAAAAGACAAGGAGAAATTTTAAATGCATATTACAAAGAGAATGAAGCCAATCTAAAAAGGCTACATACCGTGTGACTTCCAACTATATGACAATCTGGAAAAGGCAAAACTATGGAGACGGTAAAAAAAAAAAAATTAATGGTTGCAAGGGGTTGGAGGGAAAGAGAGATGAATAGTCAGAGCCCAGGGATGTTTAGGGCAGTGAGACTGCCTGTATGACCCTGTATTGGGGGATACATGTCATTATATGCCTGTTAAAACCCATGGAATGTACAACATCAGGCGTGAACTCTGTGAATTTGAGTAATGATAAGTTCATCCATTTGACAAGCATACCAGCTTAGGGCAGGATAATTATTAGCAGGGGAGGCTGTTGCATGGGAGGGGGGCAGGAGTGATGTGGGGTGGGTGTCCACACCTCCAGGATCTAATCCCTGATGGGCTGAGGTGGAATTGATGTAATAATAATAGAAATAAAGCTCACAATAAATGTAATTCATTTGAATCATCCTAAAACCATTCCCTTGCTTCTGGTCCATGGAAAGATTGTCTTCCACAAAAATGGTCCCTGGGGCCAAAAAGGTTGGGAACCTCTGATGTCAGGGTATCTCAATATATGCTGCTTAATTTTTCTGTGTACCTAAAACTGCTCTAAAAAATAAAGTCTATTAAAAAAATAATTAAAACTAACTCTGTCAGACCCTGAGATATAATATTTTATGTAATGAAATAAAAGTTTTCTCCTTTTAACTTCAAGCCTTAACTTTCCCTTTCCTCAGGCACATCCTAGTAAATAAATGTGTCTGGGAGTTTGATGAGGAAGAAAAGCTATCTGAAAGTTCCTCCTTTGCACTTCATGTCTCTATGTATGTGGGCAAATTCTCCAACCTCTTCCCTCCCAAGAAGATATTCAGGTTTTTTTTAAGGTAAGTGTCTAAATGATCTATTTTCTTTAAAAGTACCATTTCAGATATTTCCTGTCCTTAAGAAGCTGCCTTTGAACAAATAACCTGAATTCTGCTTCTCTTAGAGCAGATGTGAAAATGAAATGAGCAAGGTTAGTCCTGACATCTACTGTCAGAACTTGGGTATGAACTGCTTTATGCAAGCCACCCGCTGTAATGAGCTGGGAGGTGGGTAGCAATAGGGGCAGGTGTAGGAATGACTGGCCTTCCCTGGTGGCTCAGATGGCAAAGAATCTGCCTGCAATGCAGGAGATGGGGGTTTGATCCCTGGGTGGGGAAGATCCCCCAGAGAAGGGAGTGGCTGCCCACTTTATTATCCTTGCCTGAAGATTTCCATGGACAGAGGAGCCTGGGGGGCTACAGTCCATGGGGTTGCAAAGAGTCAGACACGACTGAGCGACTAACACATGATAGGAGTGACTGGAGGAGAGTTACCCAAAACTCCATTATACTGAAAGAGGGAGCCAGGGAACCAGCCCCTCAGCTGTACTTGAGATAAACATGCTGAAGATTCCAGAGGCAGAAGATAAAACGAATGTCAAGGGCGTTCTTAATTCTCAGCCAGGAGTCTTCCTTGGGCTCTGGCATCTTTAACAAGCCTCACTCTTTGTTTTTCTTGTCATGCTTCTGTCTCTGGTGCTCTAAAGATAACTTTTATATCCTGGGTTTGATTCTTAGAGGAGGGAGAGAGAAAGGAAAAATAGAAAGCTTCCCTCACCTTCATCTTTCTCCTGCCCCGGGCTTTGCTCTATGCTAAAGCAGCTCTCTACCTTTCATTCGTTATTTTTATCTTCTTCTGGAAATATTTTCCACCCCAACACAGGAATTAGCTATGGAATTAAGTCACCAGGCTATTTTAAAAGGTGTTCATCCCATGAGGGCTCGCACTCCATCACCTCCCAGGCTCTTGTGTATCTCATAAAGAGCTATTCCCCAGACTGGGGAGAAGAGACCCAGAATGGACAGTATTCTAGGTGAAGAGAAGCAGGCACTTGTCCTTGCTGTGGCTGCAGTGTGTTGTAATAGTTGTTACACAAGGACTTCTGTAAAAGTAGAGAATGGCCACTTTGCTATCTGAAGTCTGGCCTCCATTGTTATCAACCAGGGGAAGGTCGAACAGGCCCGCAAAGAAAGACTAGAGGACTTGGGAGCCATGAGTGAATATCATCAGCCACCACCCGCAGCGCAGCTGACGGCAGTACCCTCTGGCCTTGCTGCCTCATCCTCGTCCCTGCTCTTGCACTTCCCTCGTCTGGTGGACACTGCCGCAGAACCACAGGCCTGTTTCTTAGTACATGAAGGACTAGCTATGCCCCCATGTGGAGAGCGCAGAGAAATCCTCTAGCTTTTTGCCCTCTGATTGATTTGTATTCAAGGCAACTTAACTGTCATACTTTTTTTTTTTCTTTTTTTGCTCTAGGTTATTTAAGTATTTAAGATGGGATTCATTTTTAAACAAGAATTTGCTCTATAGAACAGGGAACTATATTCGATATCTTGTAATAACTAAGAAGGAAAAAGAATCTGAAAAGAGGCATATCTGTATAACCATCACTTTGCTGTACATGTGAAACTAACACAACACTGAAATTCAACTGTACTTCAATTTTTTGAAAAATGGGATGCATTTTAAGAAAGGTTTTAGGTAGTGGCGAACATCCTTCATGGAAGACATTTGGGATAAAATCATAAGAATATTTCTCTTTTTATTCGTACGGATGTAATCAAAGCATTCTGAACAGCTGCTCTTACTTGGTTGGCACTTTAGGGAAATCCACAATATACAAAAATACTTTTAAAAATCTGTTCCATAGGAGACCACTGTGTGTTCATTGAACAAACAGGACAGAGGAGGTGGGCCGAGCAAGCTGATGAGCTGTTTTCACTCCCACTGCGATGCTGTTCCGTGTGGTGAACAGCAGTGAAACACAACAATTAGCACCCTGGTCTTACAGTCCTGCATTCAAAGGTTGATTCTACCCATCTTGCACTATTACTTCACACTCTGACTCAGTTTCCTCACCTGTAGAATGGGATAATAAGTAAAAGTATTTTATGCTGTTCCTGGTACTTTACAAGTTCTCAGTTAATATGATCTATCACTATTATCAAATGTGGGCTTCCCTCATAGTTCAGTTGGTAAAGAATCTACCTGCAATGCAGGAGACCCTGGTTCAATTCCTGGGTCAGGAAGATCCCCTGGAGTAGGGATAGGCTACCCACTCCAGTATTCTTGGGCTTGCCTGTGTCTCAGCTGGTAAAGAATCCACCTGCAATGCAGGAGAGCCCGGTTTGATCCCTGAGTTGGGAAGATCCCCTGGAGAAGGGAAAGGCTACCCACTCCAGTATTCTGGCCTAGAGAATTCCATGGACTATATAGTCCATGGGGCACAAAGAGTTGGACATGACTGAGTGACTTTCACTTTCACTTTTTCATTATTAAACAAGATACTGGTCGTATCCTATCTTATTATAAAGAAACATCCTAAATCATTGCCTTGTCTTTCCTATAGAGGTGTTATAAATTAAGAAGTGTTGGATTTAGAAAATATCTGACTGGGAATTTCCTTGTTTAGAGGATGTTAGTGTTCCCCTCGGAGAAGTTGATAGCACCCCACTCCAGTACTCTTGCCTGGAAAATCCCATGGATGGAGGAGCCTGGTAGGCTGCAGTCCATGGGGTCGTGAAGAGTCGGACACGACTGAGCGACTTCCCTTTCACTTTTCACTTTCATGCATTGGAGAAGGAAATGGCAACCCACTCAAGTGTTCTTGCCTGGAGAATCCCAGGGACGGGGGAGCCTGGTGGGCTGCCATCTATGGTGTCACACAGAGTCGGACACGACTGAAGTGACTTAGCAGCAGCAGCATTGTTCCCCTAATTTTTAGGATATTTTTAACACAACTTTGTTTTGTCAACAAAAAGACAATTTTTTTAAACCCTGTATCCTACTTCAAATCTTCCACCTATGTGTTCCCTTGCTGTGCTCAATAGCCCCTGATGAGTTTCTCCAGTCTTTTTTTATTATTGTTATTGAGATGTAGCTAATCTACAATGTTGTGTAAAGCAATTCACATGTAGATATGTATATATTTTATGAGTCTATGGTTGAATCACTTTGCTGTGCACACATGTATGCGTGTATATTTATATGTATGTATGTTATTCATTCAGTTCTGTCTGACTCTTTGTGACTCCATGGACTATAGCCCCTCAAGCTCCTTTGTCCATGGGAATTCTCCAGGCAAGAATACTGAAGTGGGTAGCCATTTCCTTTTCCAGGGGATCGTCCTGAAACAGGGATCACACCCAGGTCTTCCACACTGCAGGCAGATTCTTTATCATCTGAGCCACCAGGGAAGCCTGATATATATATATTCATTTATAGGTTATTACAAGATATTGAATATAGTTCCCCATGCTATACAGTAGGACCTTGTCATTTATCTATTTTATAAAATGTATTAATAGTTTGTATCCATTAATTCCAAGCTTCTAATTTATCCCTCTCCCCTCCTTTTTGGTAGCCATAAGTTTGTTTTCTCTGTCTACGGGTCTGTTTCTGCTTTGCAAGTAAGTTCATTTGTATCATTTTTTAGATTCCACATATATTAATAAGTGATATATTATGATGTTTGACTTACTTCACTTAGTCTGATACTCTCTAGATCTATTAATGTTGCTGCAAATAGCATTATTTCCTTCTTCGTATGACTAGTAATATTTCATTGTCTATCTGTACCACGTCTTCTTTATCCAGTCATCCGTCAGTGGATAGTTAGGTTGCTTCCATGTCTTGGCTACTGTAAATAATACTGTTATGAACTTTGAGGCACATATATCCAAAGGCAAGAAAATGTTTTGAAACTATCGTTGTCTCATTTCTGCTTTGCCTTTTGTTTGCTTGTCTTTGCTCTCCTCTAGAACTTTAGTCTCTTTTGCACTCCTGTGTTCTTCTCACGCAAGCTCATTTCCCAGTCCTCCATCTCCTGTTTCTGTTTCTCACCCTGGGGCCCCAGCCCCCAGGGTTCTAAGCAAGGTCCCCTCTAGGCCTCACTATGAAGAGAAATCACAAGAGGGCAGTGTACAGAAAGAGCTCGTGCAATTGTTTGGCCAGCAGCAGTGGTCTCTTTCCTGGTGAGGGTTGGGGGAGGGAAGAGGAATGACGTCAACTGATGTTAGATAGAAAACCTGTGAACCCCCAGCACCGTCTCCTCTCCCAGCCCCGCTGCCTCTGTGAGTCCTGTTCACTCACCTGATGTCCACCCAGGACCTAGGATGTGCACCTACATTTCCTGAGGCATCTTAAATTTGTGGGAGACCCAGGTTCGATCCCTGGGTTGGGAAGATCCCCTGGAGAAAGAAATGGCAATCCGCTCCAGTACTATTGCCTGGAAAATCCCATGGAGAGAGGAGCCTGGTAGGCTACAGTACATGGGGTCGCAAAGAGTCGGACACGACTGAGCAACTTCACTTCATTTCACTTCTTAAATTTGGCAATTTCCTCTTCACTGAAGTGTCTGTATGTGTGTGTGTGTGTGTGTGTGTGTGAGTCTCTCGGTCATGTTCAACTCTGCAACCCCATGGACTAGCCCACCAGGCTTCTCTGCCCATGACATTCTCCATGTTAGGACCCAAACAGGCTCCATGACAGGCTTCAGGGGGCCAAGGCAGGCCAAGGTCTCCCTTGCAGAGGAGCTAAGTCATTGCCAGGAAGAAGATGGCCGTCAGTCTGTGGCATCAAGACTCGAACTAGGTAGGCCTAGTTTCAGCCTATCAGGAAGAGGGTGGAAGTCTCCTGAGAAAGCGCGCGCATGCGAAAATTTAGCCAATTAGTAGATACCATAAAACCCTTGCAACCAATCCACCCTTACCAACTCCCTGTCTTTGTCTTAACTCTATAAATACTGGTGTAATTTAGCGCTCGGGGCTCTTGCTCCACTCCACTGCGCTGGAGTGTGACTTGGGCCCTAGCTCGAGCTAGAAATAAACCCGTTTATGCTCTTGCATTGCTGTGGATGTCTTATTCTCTCAGTTTTGGGGACTCAGACTACGGGCACAACACTCCAGGCAAGAATACTGGAGTGGATTGCCATTTCCTTCACCAAGAAGTATGCTGCTGCTGCTGCTGCTGCTGCTAAGTTGCTTCAGTCGTGTCCAACTCTGTGCGACCCCATAGACGGCAGCCCACTAGGCTCCTCCATCCATGGGATTTTCCAGGCAAGAGTACTGGAGTGGGGTGCCATTGCCTTCTGCAAGAAGTATGATTAAGTACATGTTAGCTAATTCTAAGAGAAATTTGGAAAAACGTGAATGTGCCCCCTTCTCCCCTTCCCCCAGCTGTTAGCCATTCTTTGTCACCTGTGATATTTGTCACCATTGGAAAGGGATATAGTTCTCAGCTTCTCTGCCCAGGCCACTGCCCTACCGTATCTCTTTCGAGCCCTCCATTTGATCTAATGCAAATGGTGAAAGATTCCAATTAACTGTGTGGTAAAAGATCCCAGCTGGTGGTGGTTTGTTGAGGCTTAATTCAGTACTTGGCATTTGTCAGCTTCATGCCCTTCAAAGTAGATGAAGAAGAGATAAAATTAACTGGGAAGGAGGTTTCCTGTTACTGTTGCCTGTCATTGTCAGTGACCCCTGCTGCCTATGGTGGGACTCCTAATGTCCTAATGTCCCAGGTGGCTCAGAAAACGTTCAGCACAATTCACTGCACTAAAGTGCCCTCTGCATTTCTAGTGTACCAATATTTTTTTAGCTATTGATGGGCCCTAATATTTTTTAAAGTTTTAAAACATATCTTCTATAAGTATACTCAACCGGAAACAAAGAAAAGTTTCATTTAGAAACCAAGAGATCCCACTATTTCATTATCCATCCAAAATGAGATGACTTGCAACATTTTCTTAGTTAAATTTTTCCCTCGAATTGTCTGTTTCAAAAGCCCAAGTCAGGAGAACAAGATGGAGGAGCTAGACGTGGAGTACATCTCTCTCCCGCGGACACATCAGGAGTACACCTTCAGCCACAGAAGTGCATGCAGAACACCAGCTGGAGCGGACAGGAGTACCTGACCAGGAGAAAAGAATATATAGACCCACGCAAAACATGGTAAGATGAAGGGACTGGGGGGAAAACCAGGAGTGTTAGCAGGACTGGACCTGCCCTCGGCGGGTGGGGGAACTGAAGCAGGGGCCTGAGCCCCACGTCGGGGCAATTGTCTGAGTCAGAGGAGAACCATTAAAGGCTGAGAGTGAAACAGGTGATCTGTGGCTGCCTAAATGGAAGGAGAACCGGACAGTCCTTGCAACAGCATACATACCCCAGATGGCGCAGCACCTGGGAGCTGGAGTTTAGAGACTGTGGAGCAGTCCCTGGGCAAGGGCTGCTGCTGATGCGGAGAGACGGACCCAGGGCATGGGAAGGAGCTGGTGGTGGTGGGAAATGCCTGTGGAGGAAAGCCGGGCAGCCATGGGAGCAAGGCGGTGCTGCTGAGTCACGTGTCGGGAGTGGAGCCACCACCATAGCCTCTCTCCCCTTACACGCCAGCATGGGCAGCTGAACAACCGAGAGGCTGGCCCGCGAAGGGCGGACACACTGAACCAGAGAGAGGAACCCCACCCGGGGTGCTGCTTTAAGTGACTGGTGCACGGAACAGCTGAGAAGGACCCCAGGCAAGGAAGCCCTCTAGGTGCCTGAACAGGAGGAGCTACCAAGAAAGACTGGCCAAAGAGGCCTTCTGATTGCCAGCTACAAGAGGCTTGGAAAAAGACTCTGATAGGGCCATAGCTCCTGCAGCAGAGGCAGTCCATGTCCATGCACACTTGGCGCTGCCAGGGTCCCCGCAAGCCAAGCAGCTACACCACCTTCACGCTCAGCTCTCACTGGGGCAGAGCTGCCACAGGCAGGAAAGTCTTGCACCTATGCACAGAGTCGCTTCGGAGGTGTCTGACTCTTTGCGAGCATGTAGACTGTGGCCTGCCAGGCTTCTCTGTCTGGGGGTGGGGGGTGGTTCTCCAGGCAAGAATACTGGAGTGTATTGGCCAATACTGGTTGCCATACCCTTCTAGAGCGCTGTATTATTTCCCGCTGCCCTAGCCGCCAACTCCCCTGAGTACCTGGTGCTGCCAGAACCCCTGCAACCCAAGCAGCTGCACCACCTCCACACCCAAGGCCTCCAGGGCAGCCTCAGGAGCAAACCCCCGTGAATGACCCACATGCAGAGGTGGAAATAAAACCACAATTGAAACCCAGGGGCAGTGTGACTAAGGAAGAAGACCCCAAACCCCTCCCACCAGTTGTACAAGCTGAAGATTAAATCCACACGATCAACTAGGCAGATTCTGTGTCTATGGAATATAAAAAGGTCATAGAGAGTTCCCACAAAAGAAAACACACTAGTTTTGATAGCTGTGGACACTGGAGGCAAGAACAGAGGAGTGGGACAAGATGAGAATCTGAACTACCCCCACAGCAGATCCAGAGATCAGCCCCGTGTTAGAGGGCATCCAAGGCGGGTGAGGCGGACAGGGACTCCCAGCAAGAGAAAGGCCCCTGACAGCAGTGACTCAGGAAAAACAGTTATTATTCTTACGTTTTGACTTGCTCTGTAGATTCATTTGGATTATTTTCTTTTTTTTTTCTTTCCTGCACCCTCTGTTGTAGTTGTAGATTTCATTGGCATTATGAAATCTATTTAAGCTTTTGAGCTTTTTTTTCTTTTTTCTTTTTTTTTCCTCAATCACATATTTTATTGTTATTATAAACCTCTACCTCTACGTTGGGCTTTTGCAGTTCTGGGGAGTTTTCCTTTTCTTTCCTTTTTTCTTTCTTCTGTTTTTTTTTTTTTTTTTTAAAAGAGAGAAAAAATATTAAAATTAAAAATTAAAAAATATAGATAATAAAAAGATGTAAATAAGGAAACAAACGAAAAGGATGACAAGAAAGGGGGAACGTCAATTGGAAATTGTATATATTTAGAAGAAATAGATGGAGATAAATTTAAACATATAGATAAGAAAGAAAGAAAAGAAAGAAAGGAAAGGAGATTTGTATAAACAATCGAAACAAAAGTAATTAAATAAGGGGTCAACCGTGGAACGAAATCAAAACAAAAGGTCAAACACGTACTCAATCAAAAACAAGATCATCTGTATTAAAAACCAAAGGAAACAAACGTCCAGTTAGATAACATGAAATGAAAACGACCTGACAAAACTAAAACGAATACCGACATATACATAAACACATATAAGTTAGTGTGAAAAATAAAAACAATATTTGGAGGTGGAGATGCAACCCGGAAACGTCAAGATACCTCAAAAGGAAAAGAAAAGGAAAAAAGAAAGAAGAAGGTAAAGAAAAAAGAAATACAAAAAATATTAAAATTAAAAAAATCGGATAATATAAAAATATGTACATAAGGAAACGATCGGAAAGGATGACGAGAAAAGAAGAACGTCAATTAGAAATTACTTATATTTAGAAAAAGTATATAGACAAATTGAAACGTATGGATAAGAAAGAAAGAAAAGTTTCTTTCTTTTCCTCTCAACATATGTATTAGTTTTGTTTTCACTGCTTTATTCCCCAGTTGGCACCTTGCTTTAGATTTGTTTTCCAGTTTGTGATTTAGTTAGTTCTTAACTGGTAAATACAATTTTTTATTTCTTTTGTTCTCCAGGTCAATCTATTGTACTTTATTTTTGTTGGATTGTTTTGACTTTGCTCATGAGTGTATATATTTCATTATTTTAGTTATTATTTGCCTGATTTTGTAACTGCCATTTGTCTGGGGTTCATCTTTGGTTTTTCATTTGGGATATTTGTTTTAATCTCACTTAATGCCAAAACAAACCACTTGTGGAAACTTTGTTCCTGACCAGAGGTCAAGCCCTGAGCCTTTAGAGTGGGAGCACTGACTCCAAGACCCTAGACTACCAGAGAATTAACCCTAGGGGGTTAAAGGCCATATATGATAAGCTTACAACAAAAGTTATTCTCAATGGTGAAAAACTGAAACCATTCTCCCTAAGATCAGGAACAAGACAAGGGTGTCCACTTTCACCACTATTATTTAACATAGTTATGGAAGTCCTAGCTACAGCAATGAGAGAGGAAAAAGAAATAAAAGGAATCCAGATCAGAAAAGAAGTAAAGCTCTCACTGTTTGCAGATGACATGATACTGTACATAGAAAACCCTAAAGATAGTATCAGAAAATTGCTAGAGATAATCAGTGAATTTAGCAAAGTTTCAGGATACAAAATCAATACCCAGAAATCACTTGGATTTCTATAGACTAACAATGAAAATCAGAAGGAGAAATTAAGGAATAAATCCCTTTCACCACTGCAACAAAAAGAACTAAGTATCTAGGAATAAACTTACCTAGGGGAGACAAAAGAACTGCACACAGAAAATTATAAGACACCAGTGAAAGAAATCAAAGATGACATAAATAGATGGAGAGATATTCCATGTTCCTGAGTAGGAAGAATCAACATTGTGAAAATGACTATACTACCAAATGCAATCTACAGATTCAATGCGATCCTTATCATATTACCAATGGCATTTTTCACAGAACCAGAACAAAAAATTTGACAATTCAAATGGAAGCAAAAAGACCCTGAATAGCCAAAGAAGTCTTGAGAAAGAAGAATGGAGCTGAAGGAATCAAGCTTCCTGACTTCAGATTATACTACAAAGCTACAGTCATCAAGACAGTATGGTACTGGCACAAAAACAGAAATATAGACCAATGGAACAAGATAGAGAGCCCAGAAATAAACCCATGCACCTGTGGGTGCAAAGACAGCCTCTTCAATAAATGGTGCTGGGAAAACTAGACACCTCATGCAAAGAGTTGACTCATTGGAAGACTCTGATGCTGGGAGGGATTGGGGGCAGGAGGAGAAGGGGACGACAGAGGATGAGATGGCTGGATGGCATCACTGACTCAATGGATGTGAGTCTGAGTGAACTCTGGGAGTTGGTAATGGACAGGGAGGCCTGGCGTGCTGCGATTCATGGGGTCGCAAAGAGTCAGACACAACTGAGCGACTGAACTGAACTGATACGTAAAAGAGAATGAAATTAGAACACTTTCTAACACCATACACAAAGATAACCTCAAAATGGATTAAGGACCTAAATGTAAGACCAGAAACTATAAAACTCTTAGAGGAAAACATAGGCAGAACACACGATGACATAAATCAAAGCAAGATCCTCTATGACCCACCTCTTAGAGTAACAGAAATAAAAACCAAAGTAAACAAGTGGGGCTTGATTAAACTGAAAAGCTTTTGCATAGCAAAGGAAACTACAAGCAAGGTGAAAAGACAGCTCTCAGAATGGGAGAAAATAATAGCAAATGAAACAACTGACAAAGGATTAATTTCCAAAATATACAAGCAGTTCATACAACTCAATGCCAGAAGAACAAGCAACCCAATCAAAAAGTGGGGAAAAGACCTGAACAGACATTTCTCCAAAGAAGGCATACAGATGGCTAACAAACACATGAAAAGATGTTCAACATCACTCATCATTCAGTTCAGTAACAAGAAGTTACTTAATTTATCTAAAGTTCAACCATACACAAGACAACAATGGAAAATTCTTGCACTGTGAATGGCATTTTTCACTGCTTTCCTTGCCTCTGGGTTACCCTGAATTTCACATCATTTTAAGAGCAATCCACCCCTGGAGGGTCCAGATGGTTACCCATCCTGGTCTGGCTGAATCCACATGTACACCTGAGCCCTCACACATCTTCTCTACATGGTGCTCACCCACCAGGCAGAGGGGACTGTGCTCAGCATATTCCTCAAGTACCATTTGGATGACATCACAAAAACTATGTGCAGTGATGTTTGTTTGCCTATTCTCAGCACTTACCATTGTGGACATTACAGTTTCCACAGACAACAGCTGTTTTAATTAAAGGGAAGTAAAGAATTCTTAAGAGCCAAGTAAGTGTTTCAATAAATGTGATCTATGCTGCAAGGTATAAGGTATGTCATTTATTCACCCTGAGATGTTATGAATGCATTTGTGTAAGTCTAGTGGATATAATACAGAGCTCTAAAACAGGCATCCTTCCATTTAAGAGCTGTTTCACTATGGGTTTGGGAAAGTTACATTTCTCAGGAAGTGTTTAGCTCAATGGCCTTTCTCTCTTTTTTAAATGTGGTAGTATATCTCAAACATATGTATATACGTGTGTGTTAACATGTATAACAGTTACATGGACTAAAACAAGATTAGTATTATGAATGCTTGGAAGTCTTACCACAATGAGGTTTCTTCCAAGAAATGAAAAGTAAAGCTGCTTCTGGCAGTTAAATTTTAAATCAATACATTACTAAAATGTGCGTCAATCCCCTTAAACAAGAAGAGTGACTGCCAGACTGCGGGGTGTGGGCCGTGGAAAACCTCCAACTTCCCAGTGTATTAACTGATGAAAGATTCCGGTTCTGAAATCCTCCAGCAAGTCAGCACCGAGGCCCAGTCTCCCATGGGCTGCTCCAGCCAATCACTGAGCACAGCAAGGATGCTATTGTTGTTGTTCAGTCACTAAGTCCTGTAAGACTCTTTGCCATCCCACGGACTGTAGCAAGCCAGGAGGCCGATCCAATCCTGGGAGGTGGGAGATTCCTCCTTCTGCCCATTTGCCTCTAGCCACCTTCTCCCACCCCACCCCTGCCCCCAGCAGCCTGGAGGAGTTTCCTCAGCCTGTGTGGCAATCCAGGACACATCCACCTCTCTTCTCTCCCTTTCTCCTTCATTCAGGGTCAGACTTGCCCCCATGGTCCAAGGGCCCTTCCAATCTCCCCTGGCTCCTTCCCCCAGTAAAATCTATGCATGTTTAACCCCATTTTGACATCTGCTTCACAGATTAACATAAATCCCACTGTAACTTGATTAATTAGTATATTAATATAAAGGGAAATATGTTACTCTCAGAAAGAGGTTGGTCAGCTTAAGGAGCTCTGCAAAGGGCTCCAACAACTCAGCTCCTGCTCTTCAGACCAGAGGAGAAGATGGCCACATTCCAGCCCAAATATTATCCTCATTGTGAAGTGTGTCTACTGCCTTTAAGTATCTCGTTTCTCTATTCATCTGACTCTGAGTTCATCCTCCCCAACCCGATGTTCACTTGACTATTCAGTAGGTCTCTTTTTAAGGAGGAAATGTATACATGAACTGAAGTCCACAAGGGGATTCTCAGGGATTTTGAGAACTGCAAACTAGAGACTAGCTATGACTACTGAATGGACCAAGGCTTCCCTGGTGGCTCAGATGGTAAAGAATCTGCCTGCAGTGTGGGAGACTGGGATTCAATCTCCAGGTCAGGAAGATCCCCTGGAGAAGGGAATGGCAACCCACTCCAGTATTCTTGCCTGGAGTATCCCATGGAGATAGGCGCCTGGTGGGCTACAGTCCATTGGATTACAAAAAGTCAGACACGACTGAGTGGCTGACACTACTAGAGACTCAGAACTGTGACTACTGAGTGGACCATTTATTACCAACAGCAGGATCCCTGGATGCTGGAGTCAAGGGTGTAAGGCATCCTGGTTTCTGTAGCATGATGGGTCAGGCACTGGGGAGGAAAACTTAATGGTGTCTGGCATATATTATAGCAAGTAGTAAATGTTGGCAGTCATTCTTGTTTTGAATTATGGATATAATTGTCCTCTAGAGCAGGGGCCCCCAACCTCCAGGATCTAATGACTGATGATTTGAGGTGGAACTGATGGAATAATAATAAAAATAAAGTACACAATAAATGTAATGTGCTTGAATCATTCTGAAACCATCCCCCAACCTTGGGCCATGGAAAAATTGTTTTCCATGAAACTAGTCCCTTGTGCTAAAAAGGTTGGGAACCGCTGAGCTAGAGGGAGAAAGTCTTTAGTTTCTTCCAGAGATTTGTGTCTTAGCTTCCTAGGGAGTTTGACGTATGACACAAGGAACCCAAAGCCACTGCTCTTTGACAACTTAGAGGAGTGGGGTGGGGAGGGAGGAGGGAGGGGGGTTCAAGAGGGAGGGAACATATGTATACCTGTGGCTGACTCATGCTGATGTATGGCAGGAACCATCACAATATTGGAACTATCTTCTAATTTAAAAAATTAAAAATATATATACATATATATTTAAAAATCACCATAAATTGCATGGCTTGAAATAGCAGAAAATGGTTGATTCACAATGCCAGAGGCTAGAAATCTAAAATCACAGTGTTGGCCAGGTTGTTTTTTCTGAGGGGTCTGAAGGATCATCTATTCCCTGTCTCTCTCCTACCTTCTGGTCATAGTCCTTGGCATTCTTCGGCATGTAGATGTACCATTTTAGTCTCTGCTTCCATCTTCACACAGCATTCTCCCTATAGATTTCTGTGTCTTCACATGGCCATCATCTTCATATAAGGACACAAGTCATGTTGGATCAGGGGTTTATGTTACTCCAGCATGACCTCGTCTTGACTTATTACAGTTGTAACTGCCTTATCCAAATCAGGTCACATTTGAGGTACTGGGGGTTAGAGCTTCATCAGATATTATTGCGGAACACAGTTCAGTCTATAACAAGCCAACTTTATAGAATCACCAGACTGTATAAAATTCACGCGAGTATAGTTTCATGTTGTCAGTCATTCAGTCATGTCCGACTCTCTGCAACCCCATGGCCTGTAGCCTCCCAGGCTCCTCTGGCCTTGGAATTCTCCAGGCAAGAATACTGCAGTGAGTAGCCATTCCCTTCTCCAAGGGATCTTCCAAACCTAGGTCTCCCACATTGCAGATAGATTCTTTACTATCTGAGTCACCAGGGAAAATAGATGATAAGTATAAATTGGGATGCAATTAAGGGCAGTACAAACTTTGCAGCTGATATTTGTTCAAACTGACTTAAAGGATGGGTGGAGTGTAGAAGAGAGGATGAGAAGCATCTGTAGGAATGACACCCAGAGAAGGAAGGGGCCCAGAGAACAGAGCAGGGCTAAGTTCTACATGACAAAGGGTTTTCTCACTGCCCTTGAACTCCTGATAGACATGGGATGAGGACTGTGCTCTGAGTCACTCTCACCCCACACCCCTGCCCAATGGGACACACACACTTTATCCAATAATCCACACATTTTCTCCTAATCCTTTTGCCTTATACCATTTGTCTCTCTGGTCTGGCCAAGAGGTTAATGCAAATAAAATATATCTACTGTACTGTAATACTTGAATAATGAAAAACCACTTCTAGTTTCCACATTCAGATTTCCTGGCAATGTTAAGATACTTACTCTATTTTAGCCTATTAACTATAGGCAACATACATTAACTATGTTTTATTTTATTTTGTGACATTAACATTCGACTTTCAGATAATCATTTAAATGCGTGCCCTGGAAAATAAGGCTCATAATTACTTCAGTATTTACATTCCTCAGGGTTAAAGCATAGCAATTTGAGTGGATACTGTTTAAGAATTAGTATAGATAGATGAAAATGACAGAGAATTCTAAAACGGCCCAGTGGTTTAGGGAGAATAGCAATCTCTAGCAATCTCTTGTGTTTGACTTCAAAAAAAAAAAGCAAGGCAGCTGTTGGATGCGCTTAGGCTACTCTGCATTTACGGAATTTTCCACTGGGTTGTATGTATTCAGGTCACATACACAATGAGATTTCCTGCAGAGACAGTACAGATAAAAAGGCTGTGCAACTTGGTGATAACCGTGCTCCATTTAGGCAAACCGTCAACTGGTGCATTTTTATATTGTCTCAGAAGCCTGGGAGAGGCTTTTGTGTGCATGTCTTAAATATGAATTCATTAGCAGCCCAAAACAATAGGATGTGTTTTGAAATGCATTTTAATGAGAAATAAACATGAACAGGCTTTCTGAATTCATGTTGCTATATCACTTTAAAGTTATTAATTAATTAGTGGTTATTTCCTCAGTCAAATTTAAAAGTAAATAAACCTTTTCTTCCCATTTTCTAGGAGTGTTTTCCCCAAAACCTGATAATATATTTTGAATATCCATTGTTTCTGTCTATTATTATTATCATTGGCTTAGGGCAGAAGGTTTAATATCTTCCTAAGCATAGAAGGAAAGGCTGGAGAGAAAGGAATGTTAAGGTAATCAATGTTTTTGCTTTGTTTTTGTTTTTAGTTCAAGGTATGTCTTAGAGTCAAGATGAAAGATCGTGTTCTGTCCATGAACTGCCAGTAGTTCTCACTACTCCTACTTACTAAAGACCAGTGTTATCTAACCCTTCGTGGCATATCTGTTAAACTTTTAAGTCTTTGTAGAAGATATTTTCCTTGGTGTGAAATACCATGCCGGTAGAAGAGTTGGATTTTGACTCACTGCATATCAGCAAAGCTGCTGCCTTGAGGGCTTCTCAAAGACATGAAAACTAGTGCAAATATGCTCAGGCTAGTACAGCAAGAAGTCTGTTGTTGCAAATAAAGAACGGGCATAACACTGAAGCTGCTGCTGCTGCTAAGTCGCTTCAGTCGTGTCCGACTCTGTGCGACCCCATAGATGGCAGCCCACCAGGCTCCCCCATCCCTGAGATTCTCCAGGCAAGAACACTGGAGTGGGATGCCATTTCCTTCTCCAAAGCAGGAAAGTGAAAAGTGAAAGTGAAGTAGCTCACTGAAGCTACAAGCATTTAAAATATTTCTTATAATAAACAAGATACAAAATGTCTAGCACAGTTGAAAATGTCTAACACTAATTTCCAAAGAAATGAATGAAAACCTAGACTTCTCCCTTGAAAGATGCCTTGATTAATAAAATCATTATGAATACATTGTGTACATTCCCAAAGCTGAAACAAGCTTAAAAGGAATGGTTTGTGTATATGAGTTATCTTAAGCAAGATTCTCTCCTGTCTTTTCTCAGTAACTCTTGCTATCTTTAGCTCCTCTTCACATCTATATCCCTGCAGTGTCTAAAATGTAGCCAGTAAACTTATGGGACTATTTAGACATAAATATAAATGAATTAAAACTCTGTTCCTCAGTTTTGTTTGTTTTCATATTCCCTCTGGAATACCAGTCCATTCTGAAGGAGATCAGCCCTGGGATTTCTTTGGAAGGAATGATGGCTAAAGCTGAAACTCCAGTACTCTTACCACCTCATGCAAAGAGTTGACTCATTGGAAAAGACTCTGATGCTGGGAGGGATTGGGGGCAGGAGGAGAAGGGGACGACAGAGGATGAGATGGCTGGATGGCATCACTGACTCGATGGACGTGAGTCTGAGTGAACTCCGGGAGTTGGTGATGGACAGGGAGGTCTGGTGTGCTGTGATTCATGGGGTCGCAAAGAGTCAGACACAACTGAGCGACTGAACTGAACTGGAATGTTTAGTTTGATGAAAAGAGCAGAAGATTGGGAGTCAAGAGACCTGGGATGTAGCTCAGGTGATGCAACTGAGTGGATATAACTTTGGAAAAGTCAATTAAATCCTGAGTCTGTTTCCTTGACAGTCAAAAGTTAACTTAGATAAGTTTCCATATTCAGAACTGATACTTACTTGATATGCTCTAGGGTGCCACACTACTTTTAAAATTATTGAAAGAGTCTCACAACAGTTGGTAAACAGTTTCCTTTCTGCAACCACTCCCAGATCCACCCCTGGAATCTTCCTCTCTCCCAGTGATATAAAATCAGAAAGGATTTCAGCATTAGCCAGGAACAACACAGGCCTCTCAGGATCCTGCTCAGTCCGTGGCTGGCATTCGTTCTGATCATCAGTTTTCATTCCAGAATGGTTATTAAATATTTTGGACATATACACATCTTATGTGCATCCAAATATTGTGTACAACAGTCTTATTTATTGTGTGCACAGGTTGTTTGGCTCAGTTTAAGCTTGAAGGGTAAACTCAAAGTTGGTAAATTATTTAAGGTATTTGTTATATCAGACTTTCACAAATGAGTCAACAAGCTTTGTCTGTCTAGGGGTGGGAGGCATTCTGGAATGCTCTCCATATACTGATAGCTGTAAGTTCTGTGAGCAGCTTCATGCTGTTGAATCATTCTATGTCAAAAGCCAGCTTTGCCTCTTAAAAGTATTTAGATAAAAATGTAGGAAAAAAGAATTTAAATTATCATCTTTGACATTTAATACATTTCAAGATTATTGAACCAGATTCTCTTCCTATGACTCACTTTATACTTCCTGAACCAACATTAATTTACCTCTTAAGACATCTGACAACTTCAGGGAAAGAAGTACAGAGCATCTAATAATTTATTCATAAGGTTCCAGTCATTGCTGATTTTAAAAGACAAATCTGTTAGCTTCTCATTCAAAGGTCACCCTCTTCACTTTCCTTTTAATGTTAAATGCAATTTTTACAAGACTAAGAAGAAACAACATTTAAATTATATATATTGTTAGTTGAAGTGTAGTTGATTTACAGTATTAGTTTCAGTTGTACAACATAGTAATATCATATTTTATAGATTATATTCCATTTAAAGTTATTATAAAAATAATGGCTTTATTTCCCTGTGCTGTACATATTTTATACATAGGAATTTGTGTCTCTTAATCTCATACCCCTACTCTACTATGTATAAATATGTATGTCTGTATGCTTTAGTTGCTGTCGTGTCCGACTCTTTGTGACCCCATGGAATGTAGCCCACCAGGCTCCTCTGTCCATGGGCCTTCTCCAGGCAAGAACACTGGAGTGGGTTGCCATACCATCCTCCAGGGAATCTCCACTCACCTATTCATAGCCACTGATGTTGTTTTATATCCTGGCTATCGTAAATAATGCTGCAATAAGCATAAGGGTGCATATATCTTCTTGAATTGGTGTTTCTGTTTTCTTTGGGGAAAATACCGAGAAATGGAATTATGGGATTGCATGATAGTTCATTTTTTCTATTTTTTTAGAAACCTCCATACTGTTTTCTATAATGGCTGTATCAATTCACATTCCTGCCAACAGTGTACTAGAGTTTCCTTTCTCCAGATCCTCACCAACATTTGTTATTTGTAGATTTCTTGATGATAGCCATTTTGACATGTTTAAGATGATATCTCATTGTGGTTTTGATTGGTATTTCTCTGATGATTAGTGGTACTGAGCATTTTCTCATGTGTAGTCAGCCATCTATATACCTTCTTTAGAAAAGTACCTATTCAGGTCTTCTGCCTGTTTTTTAAATGTGTTCTTTGGATTCTTTTTCTTTTTTGGCTGTTGACTTGTATCAGCAGTTTATATACTTTGAATATTAACCTCTTAAAATATCATTTGCAAATATTTACTCCCATTCAGTTGTCTTGTCATTTTGTCAATCATTTAATTAGATCTCATTTGTTTATTTTACTTTTATTTACTTTGCCTTAGAAGATAAATCCAAAGATCAAAGACAGATTGTATTCCTACAGTTTATGTCAGAGTGTTCTACCTAAGGGGAAGACTCATACACTGTTGGTGGGAATGTAAATTCCTGCAGCCACTGTGGAAAACAATATGGTGGTTTCTCCAAAAGCTGAAAATAGAGCTACCATATGACCCAGTAATTCTACTCCTGGGTATATATCTGAAAAAAAAAAAAAAAAGAAAGACTAATTAAAAAAGGATACATGTCCCACAGCCTTCAAAGCAGGATTATTTACAACTGCCAAGAAACAGAAGCAACCTAAGGATCCATGCACACATGAATGGATAAAGAAGATGCATATGTATGTATGCTACCTAGCCATAACATAAAACATAATAAAATGTTGCAACACTGATGGACTTGGAGAATATTATGCTAAGTGAAATAAATCAAACAGAGAAAGACAAACACTGTATGATATCACTTATTTGTGCTTAGTCTCTCAGTCATATCTGACTTTGCAACCCATCAGGACTATAGCCCGTCAGGCTCCTCTGTCCATGGGGATTCCCCAGGCAAGAACACTGGAGTGGGTTGCCATGCCCTTCTCCAGGGGATCTTCTCAACCCAGGGATCGAACCCAGGTCTCCCACATTGCAGGTGGATTCTTTACTGCCTGAGCCACCAGGGAAGCCCAAGAATACTGGAGTGGGTAGCCTAGCCTTTCTCCAGGGGATCTTACCCACCCAGGAACCAAATTGTGGTCTCCTGCATTGCAGGCAGATTCTTCACCAGCTGAGCTACCAGCGAAGCCTAGGATATCACTTATATGTGAGATCTAAAAAAAAAAAAAAAAAAAAAAACCTAGTGGATATAGCTGGAGAAGGTGATGGCACCCCACTCCAGTTGTCTTGCCTGGCAAATCCTATGGACAGAGGAGCCTGGTAGGCTGCGGTCCATGGGGTCGCGAAGAGTCTGACACAACTGAGCGACTTCCCTTTCGTTTTTCCCTTTCACGCATTGGAGAAGGAAATGGCAACCCACTCCAGTGTTCTTGTCTGGAGAGTCCCAGGGACGGGGGAGCCTGGTGGGCTGCCGTCTATGGGGTCACACAGAGTCGGACACGACTGAAGTGACTTAGCAGCAGCAGCAGTGGATATAGCAAAAAAAGAGTAAGACTCACAGATGTAGAAAACAAACTAGTGCTTACTAGTGAGTGGGTGGAGAGAAAGATAGAAATAGGTTATTAAGAGGTACAAATCACTATGTATAAAATAAATAAGTTATAAGGATATATTGTACAGCACAGAAAATATAGCCAATATTTTATAATAACTATAAATGGAGTATAACCTTTAAAACTTGTGATTCACTATATTGTATACCTCTAACTTAAATGATATTGTACATCAATTATACTTTAATTAAAAAATAGTGCCCTGTTTATGTTATCTTCTTGGAATTCTATCATTTCAGGTCTTACATTTAGATCTTTAATCCATTTTGAGTTTACTTTTGTATATAGTATGAGAAAATGTTCTAATCTCATCTTTTTATATGTAGCTATCCTATTTTCCCAGCACCACTTATTGAAGAGATTGCCTTTGCTCCACTGTATATTGTTGTCTCCTTTGTCATAGGTTGAAAGTGAAAAGTGAAAGTGTTAGTTGCTCAGTCATGTCCGACTCTTTGCAACTCCATGGACTGTAGCCCATCAGGCCCCTCGCTCTATGGAATTCTCCAGGCAAGAATACTGTAGTGGGTAGCCAGTCCCCTCTCCAGGGATCTTCCCGACCCAGGGATCAAACCTGGGTCTCCTGCATTGTAAACAGATGCTTTACCACCTGAGTCAAATATGGGGTTTTATTTCTGGGCTCTGTTCTGTTCCATTAACCTATGTGTGTGCTTTTGTGCCAGCACAATGTTATTCTGATTACTGTAGCTTAACATGTCCAGCTTTGTTCTTTTTCTTAAGATTGTTTTGGCAATTTGGGATCTTTTGTTGTCCCAAATAAGTTATAAGATCATTCTAGTTCTTTGAGAAATGCCCTGGGTACTTTAATAAGAATTGTTTTAAATCTGTACAATGCTTTGGGTAGTATGGACATTTTAATAATATTAATTCTTCCAATCCAAAAATATAATATATCTTTCCATTTCTTTGGATTGTTTTAAAATACCTTCATCAATGTTTTATAGTTTTCAGAGTATAGGTCTTTGATCTCCTTGGTTAAGTTTATTCCTAGGTATTTTATTATTTTTTATGTGATTGTAAATGGGGTTATTTTCTTAATTTCTCTGATAGTTCATTATTAGTGTATATTAAAGCAACATATTTCTGTATATTAATCATGTATCCTGAGACTAAATTGATTTATTATTTCTAATAGTTTTTATGTGGAGACTTTAGAGCTTCTATATATAGTACGATGTCATCTGCAAATAGTGGGCAATTTTGTTTATTCCTTTTCCAGTCTCAGTTCAGTTCAGTCGCTCAGTCGTGTCTGACTCTTTGCGATCCCATGAATCGCAGCACGCCAGGCCTCCCTGTTCATTACCATCTCTCGGAGTTCACTCAGACTCACGTCCATCGAGTCCATGATGCCATCCAGCCATCTCATCCTCGGTCGTCCCCTTCTCCTCCTGCCCCCAATCCCTCCCAGCATCAGAGTCTTTTCCAATGAGTCAACTCTTCGCATGAGGTGGCCAAAGTACTGGAGTTTCAGCGTTAGCATCATTCCTTCCAAAGAAATCCCAGGGTTGATCTCCTTCAGAATGGACTGGTTGGATCTCCTTGCAGTCCAAGGGACTCTCAAGAGTCTTCTCCAACACCACAATTCAAAAGCATCAATTCTTCAGCGCTCAGCCTTCTTCACAGTCCAACTCTCACATCCATACATGACCATTGGAAAAACCATATGCCTTTTATTCTTTTTCTTATCTGTGTCTAGAACTTCTAAAACTATGTTAAATAAAAGTGGCGAGAGTGGGAATGCTTATTGTTCCTGATTTTAGAGGAAAATCTTTGAGCTTTTCACCATTAAGTATGATGTCGGCTGTGGGTTTGTTATAAATGGCATTTATTATGTTGAGATATGTTCCCTCTATATTAACTTCGATGAGCATTTTTTATCATAAATGGATGTTGTAGATTATATGTCAATCTAAATTCTCAAGTTCACAACTGATTTTTGGAATTTCTGCAGCTAGTTTTCCAAATATCTGCTTTTGCCAAAAAATTAGGAGTTCTTTCTGTCTTTCTGCACTGACGCTCTCAGTTTATCTGCCAGTTTTCCTCACAGTAGCAAGATGGTTGCAGAAACTTTTGACATCATATCTTCACAAACAACTGTGAAGAGAAAGATAATGTTTCCAGGAAGTCATCCTAGCCAAATTATCCTACATCTCATTGTCTGGTATTGGATCCTTCCTAAGTCAATTATTGGAAGAGACAGAGAAATTGCTCTGGTTAAAATGAATCGAGGTCTACCCAGTGGGTCTACATTTAGGGCCAACCTGATCACAGTATTCATAGAGGACTGTGTTATGTTAGTGAAGATGTGAATGGCTGTTGGGGAGGCTGTTATTGGTATCTGCTACACAGAAAGGCTCTATAAGATAGACATTATTATTTCCCCCATTTTTGTAGTTGAGTAGAGTATGATTTGACATGCTGAGCCAGGTGCCCAAGGACGAGAAATGGTCAGTGATTTAGCTGTGATTTGAACCAAAATCTGTCCAGCACTAATGTAGGTAAACCTGACCACTGTAATCTACTGTCTCTTGATTAGATGGTACGTGCACCTCTAAAGTTTTTGACTTCTAGCTCATAGGCTTTATCTTCACCACAATCCTTCACATTATCTTGAGGGATTTCAGTATTGGTGTGCTGACCCACTGAACCCTAGCCACATTTCCTGACCCCAACTTCAGTGGTTTTTGTTTTGGGTTTTTGTTTTGTTTTGTTTTTCACCTCCCGGTAGCCTGTAACACCCTTGCCCGATGGTCAGTAACTATGCCAAGGTTGAATCTTAAATTCTAATATCTCATGCTCAGACAAACTTCTTAACCTTCCAGCCTTTCCTTAGTCCTACTCTTTCCTACTTCTTCTTCATTATTCCAGCTACATCTGTTCTTTAAGTTCCTGGAGTCCTCCAACTTGAAATATCTATTAGAATTTATGAACCTGCAGCCATCTCAAAGCCCCTGAACCCCTTTTGATGGGGTTCAGGATATGCTACTCCAAAATATGGCAACTTGGCAAACTGAATATTTTAAGTTGTAGGAGTTGAGAAAACATCAGAAGCAGGAAGTTCATCCTCTCTGCCATCCCCCCCTAAACAGATCATACAATCCTTACATGAGAGGTGACTGCCTTGAACCTGGAGGAAAAGAGCATCATTATATCCAAAGACAAAGGGATGCCAAGAAGAATCCTGGCACACAGGGCTTGCTCAGTTCCCTCAGTTCACTATACTTACCTCTTATGCTTTGACTTACCAGAGCTCTCCACACCTGTACACTCTTCATCAGACCTAGCAGAGAAATACTCTGGCCTGTTTGTTTACACAGCATTTGTTTATACAAATACTCTGGTCTCAGATCTTTGTTTACCTGTGAAAGCTCCTGAGTCACATAAACCTTACAATAAATCTCCTGTTAATTTGTCAGTTTACTCTGTCAATAAAGGACAGAAATGGTATGGACCTAACAGAAGCAGAGGATATTAAGAAGCGGTGGCAAGAATACACAGAAAAACTGTACAAAAAAGATCTTCATGACCCAGATAATCATGATGATGTGATCACTCATCTAGAGCCAGACATCCTGGAATGTGAAATCAAGTGGCCCTTAGGAAGCATCACTACTAACAAAGCTAGTGGAGGTGATGAAAGAGGATGCTGTGAAAGTGCTGCACTCAATATGCCAGCAAAGGTGGAAAACTCAGCAGTGGCCACAGGACTGGAAGAGGTCAATTTTCATTCCAATCTCAAAGAAAGGCAATGCCAAAGAAAGCTCAAACTACCGCATAATTGCACTCATCTCACACGCCAGTAAAGTAATGCTCAAAATTCTCCAAGCCAGGCTTTAGCAATACGTGAACCGTGAACTTCCAGATGTTCAAGCTGGTTTTAGAAAAGGCAGAAGAACCAGGGATCGAATGGCCAACATCTGCTGGATCATCAAAAAAGCAAGAGAGTTCCAGAAAAACATCTACTTCTGCTTTATTGACTATGTAAAGCCTTTGACTGTGTGGATCACAACAAACAGTGGAAAATTCTGAAAAAGATGGGAATACCAGACCACCTGACCTGCCTCTTGAGAAACCTATATGCAAGTCAGGAAGCAACAGTTAGAACTGGACGTGGAACAACAGACTGGTTCCAAAGAGGAAAAGGAGTGTGTCAAGGCTGTATATTGTCACCCTGCTTATTTAACATATGCAGAGTACATCATGGGAAATTCTGGGCTGGATGAAGCACAAGCTGGAATCAAGATTGCTGGGAGAAATATCAATAACCTCAGATATGTAGATGACACCAACCTTATGGCAGAAAGTAAAGAACTAAAGAGCCTCTTGATGAAAGTGAAAGAGGAGAGTGAAAAAGTTGGCTTAAAACTCAGCATTCAGAAAACTAAGATCATGGCATCTGGTCCCATCACTTCATAGCAAATAGATGGGAAAACAATAGAAACAGTGACAGAATTAATTTTGAGGGGCTCCAAAATCACTGCAGATGGTGACTGCAGCCACGAAATGAAAAGATGCTTACTCCTTGGAAGAAAAGTTATGACCAACCTAGACAGTATATTCAAAAGCAGAGACATTACTTTGCCAACAAAGGTCTGTCTAGTCAAGGCTATGGTTTTTCCAGTAGTCATGTATGGATGTGAGAGTTGGACTATAAAGAAAGCTGAGCTCAGAAGAACTGATGCTTTTGAACTTTGGTGTTGGAGAAGACTCTTGAGAGTCCCTTGGAGTGCAAGGAGATCCAACCAATTCATCCTAAAGGAGATCAGTCCTGGGTGTTCATTGGAAGGACTGATTTTGAAGCTGAAACTCCAATACTTTGGCCACCTAATGCGAAGAGCTGGCTCATTTGAAAAGACCCTGATGCTGGGAAATATTGAAGGTGGGAGGAGAAGGGGACGACAGAGGATGAGATGGTTGGATGGCATCACCGACTCAATGGACATGGATTTGGGTGGACTCCAGGAGTTGGTGATAGACAGGGAGGCCTGGCATGCTTCAGTTCATGGGGTCGCAAAGAGTCGGACACGACTGAGTGACTGAACTGAAGTTAGAATAGAGAGATTTAGAAAGTCCTATGAAAATCATGGGCAAATCTGAGTTGTGCAAGCCCAAGCAATGGCAAGAAGTGGATTTATCCAGTCTGCATGGCTAGTGTATTCATATTATAGAGATGAATATGATGGCTGTCAGAGTTCATGCCTGCCGTATATCCTATTCATACAACTAATTCCCCTTGTTCTATTTTCCCCAAACTAAATTTCTTAGTGTATTTTGTATTGATCACACTGACTTGAATGTGAAGTCTCCTTGATAGTTACATTTCCCTTTAGAATCTAATAAATTAGCATTCTGTATTTCTACTTCATGATCTTTTTAGTTTTGTCAGCATAGGTATATCTCTAAGTTCAAGGAGCTCTGGGTTTCTGGTGGGTTTCAGAGCCCACAGGTCTGAGGTCATTCCCTGGCAAGTGGTAAATTCATCACCTGAGACGTCTCGCCACGTGGACCTTGTGAGGGCAGCCAGCCAGCACTCTCCTGGCAGGGCCACTGTCTCCCCCACGCACCCCTGGCTGCCTTTCAGCCTGATGCGGGAGAGGTGCCGTCACTACCATGTTCTTTTCCTCAGAGAGTCCTTCACAGACTCCATTTGACAGTCATTCCTCCTCCAGTAAGGCCTTGTAGTGCCTGAATCCACCAATAGATAAAGACCCCACTCTATGATAGAAGAAGGATGTAATCGTATCTAAATCAGAGAGAGAGGGAAAAGCAACCAGTCAACCCAATGGACAACCCACCACTCTGTGAATGAATAGAAATGAATGACTGTAACACTTTTTCCTGGAAGTTTTGTGTGCATGGATAAGAAGTAGACTCTTGTTCTTTTATCTAATGCTTTATTTCAGAGAACTCAGCCACCTCAAGATTTCTCACTTAACCCTCGGGCTTGCCTGGCGAACCCCATTCCATAAGTGTCACACCAAATTCATCTTTAGAGCTAAGAAATTCAACTAGACGGTGCACTTTCTCTCAAGAAAAAATTGTGACAAGGACCTTTGTGAATTCTTTGTTTCATTAGACTTATCATCGAAATTTAGCTTTCTGTACATGACCAGAAAATATTTCAAAATATTAAATGCTCAAATCAGTGTCAGACTTTCAAATGTGAAGTCAACATAAGTCCCATGCCTCTTGGTAATTAGTGTAACATTGCCTTAATAATACACAAGGTTAAAAGAAGAAATACGTTTATTTAAGTAAAAGCAGCTTTTAAACATGTCATCTAGTGGATCAAACTCTCTGATTTCAAAATTTCAACATCTCTCTTGATCCATCAATCATTACTGGTTGTCCTTTTAGCTGCTGAAGGGACTGTATTTTTCTAACAGATTGACTACTGATGTGATTGACTGGGAGGGGGGAGGGGGAATATTTAAAAAATATAAAATCTACTGAATTCAAGTAATGTTACTTTGTGACACTTCAAGGCCTAATATCTCAGAAACAAGCTCAGTCAGTTCAGTCGCTCAGTCGTGTCCAACTTTGCGACCCCATGAATCGCAGCACGCCAGGCCTCCCTGTCCATCACCAACTCCCAGAGTTTACTCAAACTCAAGATAAATCTATGCAAATTCACTTCATCATCGGAGAAATTAAGTAGATGGCTAAGAGTGGAACTCATATGCGCCACCATGCGGCCAGAATTGTGGGCTATACAGAGGAGCTTCAAGTATTTCACAGAACCGGGACCCGTGAAAGAGATGGGATCACTGGGGACACTGGCAGCCCTAAGAGCAGCAGTAGTCTGCCTTCTGGGACCGGAATTCATTTCTATTTCTACCACCAGTCAGCCCTCCGTCACCTCTTGCAAAGTGATTGGCATGAATAATTAGAGACATAGAGATGAAAGGGATGTAGAGAGTGAAAACTATAGTCCCTCCATTTTCTTTTACGAAATGTATGCCAAAATACGTCTTCAGGAATCAGAATCTTTTCCTACTTTTTCCTCAAAAGAGTAATTGAAGGATCAACAATTTTAAAGTTTTTTGGAAGTCATAGTTTAGCAGCCTGTCCACAGCTCAGCCTGGCATGACCCTGCAGGGACCTGTTTGTTTCTGGGACTGGATGGGCTGATCACTTCCAACAACTAGTGGGTATGGCTTGCAAAAATAGCTTTCCTGGACTTGTTGGCAATGTCTACATCTCAAGGAAGATGAGTAGTGGTCTGAGTCAGCTGTTCATGAAATTCAAGCAAGTGGACAGGGTGATTAATCAGGAAAGAGAATTGACGGTGACCAAAAGGTCCCCAGATAGCACATAATCTCAGCAGGGAAATGGAGATGTAAATTGAGCAGAATAATGTGCTACTGAATTTTAAAAAATGTTTTTCAATATTATATTTTAAAAGATTATATTGATTGTTTATTGTGGAATCTTCCCTGGTGGCTCAGACAGTGAAGAGTCTGTCTCCAATGTGGACATTGCATAAATAAAAATTCATAAATAGAAGGATTAATTCAATGACTCATTTTTTTAATTGGAGGATAATTGCTTTGCAATATTGTGTTCATTTCCTCCATACAACAATGCGAATCAGCCAGAAGTATTAATGTACATATATCCCTTACCTCTTGAGCCTTCGTCCCACCCCCCCCACCATCCCACACCGCTAGGTCATCCCAGAGCATGGAGCTGAGCTCCCTGTGCTATATAGCAGCTTCCCACGAGCTATTTTACATACGGCGGTGTATGTATTTCAGGGTTACTCGCTCAGCTCGTCCCACCCTTCCTTCCCCAGCTATGTCAACAAGTCCATCATCTATGTCTGCATCTCTATTCCTGCCCTGCAAATAGGCTCATCAGTACCATTTAATTCAATGACTTTTAAACCAGGACACTAGAGTAGTATCAGTTCAGATCAGTTCAGTTCAGTCGCTCAGTCATGTCCAACTTGTGCGACCCCAAGAATTGCAGCACACCAGGCCTCCCTGTCCATCACCAACTCCCAGAGTTCACTCAAACTCATGTCCATCAAGTCGGTGATGCCATCCAGCCATCTCATCCTCTGTCGTCCCCTTCTCCTCCTGCCCCCAATCCCTCCCAGCATCAGGGTCTTTTCCAATGAGTCAACTCTTCGCATGAGGTGGCCAAAGTACTGGAGTTTCAGCTTTAGCATCATTCCTTCCAAAGAACACCCAGGGCCGATCTCCTTAAGAATGGATTGGTTGGATCTCCTTCCAGTCTAAGGGACTCTCAAGAGTCTTCTCCAACACCACAGTTCAAAAGCATCAATTCTTTGGTGCTCAGCTTTCTTCACAGAGTAGTATAATTGTCCTCAAAAGTTCTCTCTATTTCTGGGATTTAAGTTTTCAATAACAAACCACAGGCTTTTGGGAGAGTCTGCAGTTGGACCAGTATATCATTTCTATTCTAAAGCCAGAAAAATAAATTTTTTCTTTTCTGTCAGGATTTCGATCTAGCCAGTAGATTTAATCACAACTTACATGTAATCATTATTAATAATCTTTCATCTATTTAATATCCATTTGGCTTAGAGATCAGACTGTTGTATTTTTAAGAAATTAAAAGGAGTCAATTTAGTTTAATACTACTGGTTATTTTTTACAGAACTGAATATATGTAATCATGCATCCCTGAGACCAATGTCTGGACGTGTGTGTGTGTGTGTGTGTGTGTGTGTGTGTGTGTTCAGTCACTAAGTTGTGTCCGACTCTTTATGACCCCATGGAATGTAGTATGCCAGGCTTCCCTGTCCTTCAGTATCTCCAGGAGTTTGCTCAGATTCATGTCCATTGAATTGGTGGTACCCACTGTGTATTCTCCTAGTCAGTACCTAGCCAAAAAAGGGCAGGAGGTAGAAGAACAAAGATTATACCAATACTTGGAAAAGTGACCCACATAAAAGCGGAATATTTGTTACCAATAGTGCATTAAAAAGTTTCAATATTTATGCCAAAGACTCTTCAGATTTGCTGATTAACTTCAATAATTAATTGGTCTATGGGTGATGTTAATGCTTCTTATTACTTTTTCATGCTTTAGTATGTATCAGATACTTATCATAATCAATGATTTTAAAGTTCAAGAGGTGCACCCATCTCTGCTCTGCAGGAAGAAGCAAGAGTGGAGGGGATTTTTCTCTATTCCTTTACTGTCAGGGAGAGACCTCACTGATTCAAGGCACCCTTCTCACAACCAGTGCACAACTAACAGAGTAATTCAAGGTTCATGGAGTGATTTCATGCCTCAGCACCAACCGTGACATTTTTCAGGATGACATTGAGGCACCGAGATCTGAAGTGCCTCTCCCAGGAGAACACAGCAAGGGATAGAGGCTGAGTTTAAATCCAAGTCTTCCCCAGAGCCCAAGAGCCCTTTCCACCGTGTCATTTAACAAGTCCCAAGTAGGAAGCGTTCATTTCTCCATAGACAGAAACAAGGCAAGGTACAATCTAGGAATATAAAGTTTTTCTCCTAAGGCCTAAAGAATATCTTAACTGATGAGACTTCTTAGGATCAATTTTTTTTTGTCTTAAAATCTCCAGTTATTATTCACATAGTGTTTAAAAAAACTTTCAGATTTACAGATTTAAATAGGAAAATAAAATCCATCCTAGAATAATTTAGGAGAAGGAAATGGTAACCCACTCCAGTATTCTTGCCTGGAGAATCCCATGGATGGAGAAGCCTGGTGAGCTACAGTCCATGGGGTCGCAAAGAGTCGGACACGACTGAGCGACTTCACTTTCTTTCACTTAGAATAATTTGAGAAATTTTGAAAATAATGAATGCAAGTTTTAAAAACATGATCTATCAAAGCTGATTTTGGAACTAGAGGTGATAAGAACATTAATGAAATACACTTTGAAAATGACCAGAGATATTGGGAGGAAGGAGGTGGCTAGATGCTTTGAAATCATACTGAGCCTAAATGACTGGGAAAATATGATAGTAATTGTATCACAGTGACACCCAGACACTCCTCATACCTAAGGACATCAGCTAGGAGCAGAGCTTTCCTCTATCACAGGCTCTTATTGGAGTTGTCTTCTAAATGATTGAAGATATTTTTATCTTCTTCAGAGAAGAAAACTAATGTCAGATTTTCATCTAGAGGGGTGTATACACACACACACACACACACACACTCCTACTCATAAATCCTCTGTGGATGAATTTACTAGACAGATCATCCTTTCAGGTCTTTCTCTTTAAAAATCAATTTTAAAGCCATTTCTCACCAAAAATCTCTGTGATGGTGTTTAAAATGGTTGTTTAAAAAGATGCCTAGCATGCAGTAGATGCTTGTTATATATTTCTTGGCTACTTGATTGATCTAAAATGGCTTGAAGAGGGGAGAGAAAGAAGACAGGAAGACTGGGTATTGACTACTGCAACAGCTCAGCAAAAAGTGATGAGGATTTCTTTGGTGGCAGTGGAGAGAGAGAGGAGACACCAGGGCATTGTACAGGTAGCGCTGACTTCCTTACTGGATATGTGGCGGCTTCCCACCATCCAGAGCAACCAGACGGCTTTCTACTAATTTCCTTCATCAACTTTCCTAGCTTTACTCATTCTCTATAAAAAGTTTTGTTCTCACCAAATCATCTGTAAAGTTCAGTTCAGTTCAGTCGCTCAGTCGTGTCCGACTCTTTGCGACCCCATGAATCACAGCTCGCCAGGCCTCCCTGTCCATCACCAACTCCCGGAGTTCACTCAGACTCGTGTCCATCGAGCCAGTGATACCATCCAGCCATCTCATCCTCGGTCGTCCCCTTCTGTAAAGTAAACAAAACTAAAACATGTAAATAATTAAAATTAGCTATATTCCAGTAACATCAAAGGCAATCACTATACTCTTTGTGATATATTTTATAGATAAAACATTCATTTAATGTATTCATGTCTAGAGAGGTTGAAATCATAGTTAAAAGAGACATTTATCTTCAGGAAATAAGAAGATAAGAGGAAAAAAGAAAAAGAAAATATCAGACTATCACTTATATGAAATCTAAAAGTGTGTGTATTTGCCTTTTGTTGAGACTGGTCCTTGGGTGAGTCAAACCAGATCTCTCAGAAAGAAAGCTTCTCCTATAAATGGCGTGTCACTTCCTTGGACTTGGAGACGAATGTGGTGCAGAGTCTTTGGTTCCCCTGTAGACTCACTCCTATATACAGAATTCATGATGTCTGCTGGGATTTATCCTCAAAAATTGCACTGGGTTTATCTGTTGATGCCTGTGAACTACTTCTGGTTGGCAAGGTAGAGGAGAAAAGGGAAAGAAATAGCCCACAATCCTAGTTCAGAGTAAGGAATTCAGAGAGAGTTTAAGAAATTGGAACAACTGCTAGTTCAAATCAGTGATTGTGTTTCAAGGGCCTGCTTTGTGTTTACTAATAGGCTTTACAAAAATTCTTGCATCAAATTGTCACGGATTTTTAAAATTTCCACTTTGTGCATTTGACTTGTTTTCAGTATTCCTTCTTTTGATGCATCCTAAGTTGATATGATATGTTGCCTCCATACTATTGAGCAGTTAGCACAAAAAAACTTTCATCCTTGTTCCCTGTTCTCGCTTATGTGTGTCTTATTAGCAACTGGTTAGAGATAGGATTTGGTATCAGGCAGAAATATCTGGGGAGAACTGTTCACATATATTTAGAGTAAAAGGTTCTATAACGTGATGAAAGAAAACAAAGCACAGTTAAGCTTACATATGGGTATTTTAAAATTATGGCTATGTGCAGCAACTTAAAAGTATATTAGTGTTATTTCCACTCATGTGACCTAAAATTTATGTCGTTCACTTAAATGGTGAAGATGACCTCGTCAAATCCTGCTTCTTTTTTGAGGATTCTACCTTTTTCTTTTCCCATATGACCATCTAAATGAACCATGGCTGTGGGGGATGGTGGAGAGCAGTAGATGGAGAGATGAACTCTCCACCAAGGAAGTAAAACATTTAAATATGCTCTTATGTAGTACCTGGGGTAGGTCATGTGGGGTCAAAAACTGCAAATAATTCCCCTTAAGGGCACTCAGGATAAGTTAGAATGCCCTCTCTGAGGTCCTTGTGAATCCTAAATTCTGGAAATAGAAAGGGCTTCAACAAGTTCTGCCATATGCCTTGTCCTGGCAGGTTTTCCTCTTATAATTCCCCATGATACCAAAGAGCAACTTTGCCTTGCCATGTGCAGGTCAGGGCTGTGCAATCCACAAATCAAACAGGCAGCAATTGGCTTTTAGGATGTGACTCCAAGTCCACAGCCCAGGCTCCTATGGGGATTATGCTCAGCCAGACCTGCCAGAGCACACTGAGAAGGATCTGTACTGGGACATTTTATTGTTCTTAACTCCCAGGCATTTCTCTGTAAATTTTTCGAGGGTTGTTTTTAATAAGAAATTCTGAATTCAGGGTCTTTGTTGTGAATTTATCATTTCTGCATCCCTCAAGGTTGAAATGATTAAGGCTCCTATGTAGCAACTTTGTTCTGGGAAGTGATGAAATTGTGCCTGAAGTGATTAAACCAGTGCCTAATTCCCCATCTGCATTTGTGGTGGCTGCCATTCATCTGCCATGAGGCTACAGCTAAAAGCAGCCATCGAGCTTTCTCAATCCAAATTCCAGGAATTCTATTGGTATTAGTATGTGAAAGGCAGCCTATTTGCCTAGATTAGGGAGCTTCAGTTCAGAGCTGCACAGAGGACTTATTAATAAGAATGCTGTATTTAGGACAGGGTTCCTTAGTTGACCCCTGGCTTGCCTTGGTGAGGAAACCAAATCTCAAAATAATCCGAAAACTCACCCAGGCTCTCAGGAAGTGTCAGGATAAGCAAGGCCAACTGACTTGGTCTCATCCTAGGTTACATTCATCATCAACCTGGATTTACTTCCAGAGAAGAAAAATGCCAACCTTACCTTTATTCAAGTTTCACTGTTTCATTTTAGACTGTTCTAGAATAGAGTCTATAATTTTTGTTTTAGTGGGAGAAAAAAGATTCTTTATGGCAAGTAATACTCTTAAGTAATTAGGTGAAAACTGCCTTTGAACCTCTCCCTTTTCTCTGAAAGTAATCAGATTCACGTGATCAGGAGTAGTAGATGGAGAAGTTTTATTTGTAAAGCTTTTCTGCTTAAGTAACAATGCTCATTTAGCCAATACCTACTGAGTGTCAAGCGCTGTGTTAGTTGAAAGTCAACAGAGAAGAACAATACAAGGATCCTGATCTTCAGAGGATGGAGGGTGAACTCCAATGGCCATGCCAGTGTGTAACCCTCATGCGATATGGTCTGTATGTGTAATTAGGCAAATACGAACCAGACGCTAGCTAGAGAGCACAAAGAAGGACATGCCAGACATCCTGGAGTCCAGGGAGTTCTCAAGGACATGGAAAGAACATCAAATAACTCAACCTGCGCATAACAACGCTGGTGGCTTTTACAGTTTGCCACTTGGTTCTATAAAAGTTCTCAGCTGAAGAACTCAGAGTAGAGTTTCAAGAAGGAGCTTCCCCACTGTCACCTTGTGATCCGGGTTTAAGGTTGCCTTGAATTGTTTAGACAACCTCGGGATCAGGTTTGATTTTTTAGTATGTGGTGTTTTCACCTTCAAGTATCCCGTACTCAAGGCGTGTCATGCCTGGTCCAAATGAGGCACCGCTGGTTTTGTAAATAACTGAAGCGTTGCTCAGAATCTGTGGAGGACAAATCAGAGAGCTGTCTAGGTTGGCCTTTACTCTTGGGACGCCTTGGCTTGTCCTGATTGTAAGCCATTGAAGCTGTTCAGGATAAGCCTTGGCAGTCAAACCTGGAAAGCCTCGGGAGTCATTCAGAGGATCTTTGCAGATCTCCCACTGGTGCAGCCAGGGGAAGGCTCCTGATTTAGCACTTTCTGCTTTGAGTGAGGACACACAGCCTGGGTCAAATGTCCAGTGTGGCAATTCGGGGGGGGTGATGTGCGTGGAGGAGTGCTAGCGAATATTACAGCCCCAGCCCAGCCGCCAAGAAATTCCAGCAGCTCAGGCTGCCCCACAGCCAAGGGCAGCTGGCAGGGTAGACTTCTGAGGCTTTTCCCAATGGCAGAATTTAAACCACTTATTTTTCTGTCTTGGAACAACGTAAAAAGTTGAGAGGGACTTTTTGGTTGTTGCCGGGAGTTCCTGTCATCTGACTCTTGATCTGGGGACTTTTCTTGGTTCAGAATGACCTGGCTCAGCAGATGGATTTGATAATTTTTTTCTTCAGAGTTGAGTAGGGACTAGCATTTGTGTTTTATGGGTTTGGGGTTGTCAAAAACCCCAAACCCATGGTTTATGGGTGTTTTGGGTTGTCAAAGCCCACCCACCTTTACCCAGCTGGTAAAGGATCTGCCTGCAATGCAGGAGACCTGAGTTCAATCCCTGGGTCAGGAAGATCCCCTGGAGAAGAGAACGGCTACCCACTCCAGTGTTCTGGCCTGGAGAATTCCGTGGACTGTATAGTCCATGGGGTTGCAAAGAGTCAGACTGAGTGACTTTCACTTTCACCCAACACACAGAAGTCACTCAGCAGGCCTGTGCTGTAGTGTACACTGAAGAAGCTTTGTCACTGGAGTCCAGAGACCTGGTTTTAAGCCCCAGGCTCTGCATGCATTAACTATGCACCTTAGGGCAGTTGAGTTAACTTCTCCAAAATTCAGTTTCACTTAGTAGAAGCAGTCCCCAGCTATAGAAAATAGGAAGATGAGCTTTACTGGTTATTGTCTCAAGCTAAAAACGCTTTCAGCCCCACGGTGTTTTTGCTATCTAGCTAATGATGAATGAATCATGGGCGATTGCTCTAAACCCCAACTGTCATTTTGTGAGAGAGGTTCTCCAAGCCATACCTGTTTTTATATCAGCTTTATTGTTTGTTTATTTCCTTTGGTTTTTAAGCATATATTTTGCAACTAATTTTTCCTGGAGGAGTTAGTAGGAAAGTAAGCTATGTGACATGTTATATCTCATAGGAGCATTGCTGAAAGATTTCTCTAGCCTGTGTGCCAAGCATTAAGCTAAGTGCTAAGGACACTGGTTCTGTCCTCAAGGACTTCACAGTCTTGAAAGGGATGGAGCCAAGTAAACAGAAAAGTGCAACAGAATATAGATTAATCTAGATAGTGCAATGGTTATTATTCCCAGAGATTATAACAGAAAGTGAATGGTGCCTCTAAAAGTTTGTAAATTGCTTGTAAACTAAGCTGTTTATAAATGTAGACAAGAAAGAGCCAATATGAGACTTACAAGTCAATATGACTTACATATTCCTTTCCTAAAAACACAAATACTCAGACTGAGTTTCTTACAACTGAGTCACTAGATTGAATGAAGAATAATTTAAAATGTTTATTTCACCCTTCATTTACTATTTCTTTCTAAAAACCAGCATTCATATATGTTATAGTTATAAAAATAATATGAGCTTTTATAGTAAATGGAAAATGCAAAAGTGTTTACAAAAGGAATCACTCATAATTCAATCATTCAATGACAATAATAATATTTTGATACATTTAGGTAGATTTCCCCATATGTGTAAATACATTAATTGAGATAATATGCTATATACAAAACAGTGTCTCTCTATTTTTTACCAAACGTTGTATCCTGTTCATTTTCCCATAACATTAATAATTTCCACCTCCACAAATCATGAGAAAACCAAATTCAACAATACATTAAAAGATATGTTTAAATATTAAGTGGCATTTATCCCAGAGATGTAAGAATAGTTTAATATTCACAAATCAATCAATGTGAAACACCACCTTAGTGGTGAAGGACAGAATTGTGAAGGACAAAAATTACATGGTTATCTCAATAGACATAGTAAAAGCTTTTGACAAAATTCAACATCCATCAATGATAAAAACGTGCAACAAAGTGGGCATAGAAGAAGCATACCTCAACATAATAAGGACCATATATCACAAACCCATCGCTAACATAATTTTTTTCTTTTTTTTTACTAAGTCGCTTCAGTCATGTCCAGCTCTTTGCAACCCTATGGACTGTAACCCACCAGGTTCCTCTGTCCATGGATACTCAACAGCTAAAAGCATTATATCTGAGATCAGGACTAATATAAGGATGTACACTCTCATCACTTTTATTCAGCACAGTATTGGTAGTCCTAGATGCAGAAATCAGAGAAAAAGAATTAAACAGATTATAAATTGCAAAGGAAGAAGTAAAACTGTCAAGAATGTGCATTGTGGAAAAGACAGCCTCTTAGATACACGATGTTGGGAAAACAGGAAAGCTACACGCAAATGAATCAAACTGGACTACTTTTTCACACCATATATAAAAATAAACTCAAAATGGATTAAAGACCTAACTGTACAATCCCAAACCATAAAGCTCCTAGAAGAAAGCATAGACAGTACACTCTTTGACAATGATCTTAGCAATATTTTTTGGAGATGTCTCCTCAGGCCAGGGGAACAAAATCAAAAATACAAATGGAAGTCCATCAATCTAAAAAGGTAGCCTGCACAAAGAAGGAAACTCAGTGAAATGAAAAGGTAGCCTACTACATGGGAGAAAATACATGCAAAGGATAAACCCATAATATACAAAGAACTCATACTGTTCAGTTCAGTCACTCAGTCGTGTCTGTCTCTTTGCAACCCCATGAACTGCACCACGCCAGACCTCCCTGTCCATCACCAACTCCTGGAGCCTACTCAAACTCATGTCCATCAAGTCGGTGATGCCATCCAACTATCTCATCTTCTGTCATCCCCTTCTCCTCCCACCTTCAGTCTTTCCCAGCATCAGGGTCTTTTCCAGTCAGTCGGTTCTTTGCATCAAGTGGCCAGAGTATTGGAGTTTCAGCTTCAGCATCAATCCTTCAAATGAATATTCAGGACTGATTTCCTTTAGGATGAACTAGTTGGATCTCCTTGCTGTCCAAGGGACTCTCAAGAATCTTCTCCAACATCACAGTTCAAAAGCATCAATTCTTCTGAGTTCAACTTTCTTTACAGTCCAACTCTCATATCCATACATGACTACTGGAAAAACCACAGCTTTAACTAGATAGATCTTTGTTAGCAAAGAAATGTCTCCGCTTTTTAATATGCTATCTAGGTTGGTCAGAACTTTTCTTCCAAGGAGCAAGTATCTTTTAATTTCAAGGCTGCAATCACCATCTGAAGTGATTTTGGAGCTCCAAAAAATAAAGTCTCTCACTGTTTCCATTGTGTCCCCATCTATTTGCCATGAAGTGATGGGACCGGATGCCATGATCTTAGTTTTCTGAATGTTGAGCTTTAAGCCAATGTTTTCACTCTCCTCTTTCACTTTCATCAAGAGGCTTTTTAGCTCCTCTTCACTTTCTGCCCAGTGGTGCCATCTGCATATCTGAGGTTATTCATATTTCTCCTGGAAATCTTGATTCCAGCTTGTGCTTCTTCCAGCCCAGCATTTTTTATTATGTACTCTGCATAGAAGTTAAATAAGCAGGGTGACAATATACAGCCTTGACGTACTCCTTTTCCTATTTGGAACCAGTCTGTTGTTCCATGTCCAGTTCTAACTGTTGCTTCTTGACCTACATAGAGATTTATCAGGAGGCAGGTCAGGTAGTCTGGTATTTCCATCTCTTTCAGAATTTTCCACAGTTTGTTGTGATCCACACAGTCAAAGGCTTTGGTGTAGTCAATGAAGCAAAAGTAGATGCTTTTCTGGAACTCTCTTCCTTTTGGGATGATCCAGCGGATGTTGTCAATTTGATCTCTGGTTCCTCTGCCTTTTCTAAATCCAGTTTGAACATACAACTCAACATCAAAAAGCCAAACAACCCAACTGAAAAATTTGCAGAGACCCTGAATACATAATTTTCCAAGGAAGGCATACAGATGGCCAACAGACATAAGAAAAAATACCTATCACTAATCATCAGGAAAACGTAAATCAAAACCACAATGCAATATCCCCTCACACCTGTCAGAATGTCTATCATCAAAAAGAACAAGGAATAACAAGTGTTGATGAGGATATAGAGAAAAAGGAACCCTTGTGTACTATTGGTAAGAATGCAAATTGGCACAACCACTATGGAAAACAGTATAGAGGTTCCTCAGAAATTAAAAACAGAGCTGCTTCATGATCCAACAATTTCACCTCTGGATATTTTTTTTTAAGAACGCAAGAATGCAAATTCGAAATGGTATATGCACACCTGTGTTCACTGCAGCATTATTTACAAGAGCCGAGATAATGAAAGGAACCAAGAGTCCATCAATAGAGGGACAGATTAAGATGTGGTGTGTATATGTATACACACACAATCAACATTGTTTAGGAATAAAAAAGAATGAACTTTCACCATTTGTGACAACACTAATGGACCTAGAGGACATTATGCTAAGTGAAATAAATCAGACAGAGAAAGACAAATACTGTAAGATCTCACTTAAATGTTGAATCTGAAAAAGAAAATGAAGCAGGAACTTCCCTGGTGGTCCAGTGGTTAGGACTCTGTGCTTCCAATGCAGGAAATGCAGATTTGATCTCTGGTGGGGGAACTAGGATCCTACATGCCATGTGGGAAAAAAAATAAAAAAGAAACAGACCACAAACTTATAAATACAGAGAGCAAACTGGTGGTTTCTAGAGAGCAGAGGGGTGAGAGGTTGGGTAAAATAGATAAAGGAGATTTTGAAATACAAACTTTCAGTTATAAAATATATGTCATAGGGATATAATATACAGCATAAAAAATATAGTCAACAATATTATAATAATTTTCTCTGGTGACAAATAGTTACTAGACTTGTCATGGTGAGCATTTTCTAATGTATTTGATCACTGTTTTATACTGAAAATGAACATAATATTATACATCAATTATACTTTAATAAATAATAAAATTTTAAAATAAAACACTGACACAAAAACTTTTTAAAAGTATCCTTTTAATAACAGGATAATATGTTTTAATGAATGTGTCATAATTTATTTGCTATAATTACATTTTAGATAATGTAGTTAATATAAATAATGCTGTGACAAACATCATTATACATATATTTTTTCTATGTTTCTCATTATTTTCTTACATGAAAATCCTATAAATTAAATACTTATTGTTCTTATTGAATGGTACTTAATTTTGTGATTTAACTCAAATATCTATTAATATACTAACATTGTATAAGGATTCAATAAGATAATGTATGTTCTTATTTTCTGAATCTGTATAGGAATAAAAGCTGTGGTTATACAACTAGAAGCACTGGAAAAATATTAAGAAGAGATGGCAAGAATACACAGAAGAGCTATACAAAAAAAAGTCTTAATGTCACAGACAACCACAATGGTGTGGTCACTCATCTAGAGCCAGACCCCCTGGAATATGAAGTCAAGTGAGCCTTAGGAAGCACACTGTGAACAAAGCCAGTGGAGGTTATGCAATTTCAGCTGAGGTATTTCTAATCCTAAAACATGATGCTGTGAAAGTGCTGCACTCAGTATGCCAGCAAATTTGCAAACCTCAGAAGGGGCCACAGGACTGGAAAAGGTCAGCTTAGTTTTCATTCCAATCTCAAAGAAGGGCAATGCCAAAGAATGTTCAAACTACCCTACAAATGTACTCATTTCACATGCTAGCATGGTAATGCTCAAAATCCTTCAAGTTAGGCTTCAACAGTACATGAATTGAGAACTTCTAGATACACAAGCTGAATTGAAAGGTAGAGAAACCAAAGATCAAATTACCAACATTCGCTGCATCATAGAGAAAGCAAGGGAATTCAAGAAGAACATCTATTTCTGCTTTATTGACTACTCTAAATCCTTCAACTGTGTGGATCACAACAAACTGTGGAAAATTCTTAAAGAGATATGAATACCAGACCACCTTACCTGTCTCCTGAGAAACATGTATGGAGGTCAAGACACAACAATTAGAACCAGACATGTAACAATTGATTGGTTCAAAGTTGGGAAAGGAGGACGACAAGGCTTTTGTTGTCACTCTGCTTGTTTTAACCTCTATGCAGACTACATCATGTGAAATGCTAGGCTGGATGACTCACAAGCTGGAATCAAGATTGCCAGGAGAAATATCAACAAATTCAGATATGCAGGTGATACCACTCTAATGGCAGAAAGCAAAGATGAATTTATAACCTCTTGATGAAGGTGAAAGAGAAGAGTGAAAAAGCTGGCTTAAAACAACATTCAGAAAACTAAGATCATGGCATCTGGTCCCATCACGTCATGCAAATAGATTGGGAAAAGTGAAAACAGTGGCAGATTTTATTTTCTTGGGCTCCAAAATAGCTGCAGATGGTGACTACAGCCACTAAATTAAAAGGTGCTTGCTCCTTTGGAGAAAAGCTATGACAAACCTAGACAGCATATTAAAAAGGAGAGACATCACTTTGCTGACAAAGTCCGTATAGTCAAAGTTTTTTTTTTTTTTTCCAGTAGTCATGTATGGATGTGAGAGATGGACCATAAAGAAGGCTGAGCACCAAAGAATTGATGCTTTTGAATTGTAGTGCTGGAGAAGACTCTTGAGAGTCCATTGGACACCAAGGAGATCAAACCAGTCAATCTTAAAGGAAATCAACCCTGAATATTCATTAGAAGGATTGATGCTGAAGTTCCAATACTTTGGCCACCTGATGAGAATAGCCAACTCATTGGAAAGACCCTGATGGGGTAAAGAATGAGGATAGGAGGAGAAAGGGACAACAGAGGATGAACTTGTTGGATGGCATCACCTACTCAATGGACATAAATTTGGGCGAACTCCAGGAGATTGTTAAGGACAGGGAACCCTAATGTGCTGCAGTCCAGGGGGTCATAAAGAGTTGGACATGATTTAGTGACTGAACAGCAATTATCTTCTTGGCTATTTCTTCTCCATCCAAAAAAAAAAAAAAAGGTGGAGGGAGTTGTAGAAAGAGAAACAACTGTTCTTACAAAATCATCCCCTGAATTTTACATTAGTTTCTCTGAATCCTCTCTTCATTCTCTATGAAAGTGAAAGTGCAGTCGCTCAATCATGTCCAACTCTTTGCAACCCCATGGACTGCCAGGCTCCTCTGTCCAGGGAATTCTTCAGGTAAGAACACTGGAGTAAATTGCCATTCCTTTCTCCAGGGGATGTTCCCTACCCAGGGATCGAATCCAGGTCTTCTGCATTGCAGGCAGATTCTTTACCACCTGAGCCACCAGGGAAGCCCCCATCATTCTCTATGGTCTTGTCCTAGTGACCAGATTCTCTCTGAAACAAGTGTCTGAGATTCTGACCAGAGAAGGAAGGTTCTTGAACATTCTTTACATAGTTAGTGAAAAGGGAGAAACCAGAGAGCCCTAACCCAGTGACTTGTAGAGAGATTAACCTTTTACTTTTTAAGGAAGAGATGAAAAGGAAGTCCAGTTTTCTTAGGAAATGTCTCACCTGCTTTGTAAATAATAATGCTGTTCTTTCATGTATCACGGACAGGAATTTTTCAAAGTTATATCTTGTGTAAGGTTTATGAGCTTTACTGAGCTTGAAAAATACTAATTTCTTCAATACTCTCCTCCTAGCAGAGTTTACAGTTGTTTAGAATTGAGGAAATTGGATTGAAATGAAGCTTCACAGAATCCAGGGAGAATTCATTATTTTGAGTTGGCTTCATATGAAATTGTGTGAGGCATTCTTCTCAGATGGCCTGTAAAATTCCAGACTCCTAGAATAATCTCCTGTATAATCTCTTCACCTTTCATGTGTTTGGGTCTTATGAAAATGATGATATTCCATTTCTATGATTGTTACATGAGGTGCAAAAGTAAAAGGACTTCACAGATATAATAAAGGTCCTTAATCAGCTGACTTTGAGTTAATTGAAAGCGTAAAAAACCAAACAACTCAATTAAAAAATGAACAAAGGACTTGTATAGACATTTTCTAAAAAAATTTAAAACTGCCAATAAACATATGAAAAGTTGCTCAAAATCACTAATCATTAGGGAGATGCAAATCAAAGCCACAGAGAGATATCACTTCATATCCAATAGTAAGGCTGTTATCAAAAAAGTGGAAAACAGCCAGTGTTAGTGTGACTGTGCACAGTTGGTTGAGATATAAAACAGTGTGGAAACAGTATGATAATACTTCAATAAAGTAAACACTGAATTACCATTCCATCCAGCAATTTCACTTTTGGTAAATTCACAAAAGAATTGAAAGTAAACTCATATTTGTTCATATGAGCCTAAAGATAGAAACAAACTAAATGTTGATTGATGGGTGAATGGATAGACAAAATGTGGTATATACATTCAATGGAATATTCTCAGTCCAGTGAAATTCTGATATATGTCACAACATGGATGAAATTTGAAGACAAATGGCAGGCAAACACTGTTTAATTCCACCTATATGAGGTAACTAGTCAAATCCACTGAAAGATACAACAGTGATTACTAGAGCTGGGAGGGGGGAGAGGTAGAAAGTTGTTTCATGGGCACAGTTTCAGCACAGGATGTCAAAAAGCTTCTAGAGAGGGATAGTGGTGATAGCTGCATGACAATGAATATACTTAATGCCACTGAACTGTACACTTAAAAATGGTTAAAAGGGTGGCAGTGGGGAGGGAATGCCATCCTGGGTGGGCCTGACCTAATCAAGTGAACTCTTTATAGCGCAGTTCGGTTCTTTCCTGAGAGGCTTTGAGGGAGCAGTGACGCCCTCCTACTGGACTGGGAGGAGTGAAGGGCCATGCTGTGAGCAGGACCACGGGGCAGGAAACAGGGCCTCTAGAATGCAGGAGTCAGTCCCGCAGCCATACAGAACTGAGTCCTGCCAGTAACCAAGGAGCCTGGAGGAGAACACCGAGTCTCAGCTGAAATCATAACCAGCCCACACGCTGATTTCCCGCAGCATACAAACGGAGCAGAACTATGCTGCTCTCACTTTTCTGCCTACCGTTAAGGCAAGGTCCTGTGATAAGGACTTACCTGTATGTCTGCGTTGTTCCTTTCCCTACTTCAAACCTCGCATACGTGTTTACTAATGATCTTCATTCTTGATCTAGGAGAGCCTGTGATCTCTCCCATGACTCCCTCATGAACTGGACTCACTTGAAATGATTTGTAATGTTCCCCCTGAGCGCAGCTCAGGGTGCTCTAAGGTCTTAGGGACCTGCAATCCCTAAGTCACGTGACAACTTTTCCTATCGTGATGACAGGATGAGCATAGAGGTGAAGTGGTGGCTAGTCTGTGGCAGCGGGTCAGGTCCTGTGTTCTGCCCCTGCTCCCCACACTGACCTGACGTCTCTAAATGAGACAACCTTGTCCCCTGCCCCCATTCGTAGACACACTTACTTTTCAGATTCAACATGTTCTCAGCATCCACCACTCACAGAACCAGTCTCTTCCCCATTGCAGGCTAATAGCTCCTTTTTTTAGATTCTCAAACACAAAATGTCTGAGTGTTCACCTTTCTTAGGGCATGAATACAAAAGAATACAATGGTGGTTGTGGAGAGGCGTAAGCAGCTGATGTAATCTTTCATGTTTCAAAGGTCTTCAGCAACCCTGCTGCTGCTGCTGCTGCTGCTGCTGCTAAGTCGCTTCAGTCGTGTCCAACTCTGTGAGACCCCAGAGACGGCAGCCCACCAGGCTCCCCCGTCCCTGGGATTCTCCAGGCAAGAACGCTGGAGTGGGTTGCCATTTCCTTCTCCAATGCATGAAAGTGAAAAGTGAAAATGAAGTCGCTCAGTCGTGTCCGACTCTTAGCGACCCCATGGACTGCAGCCTTCCAGGCTTCTCTGTCCATGGGATTTTCCAGGCAAGAGTACTGGAGTGGGGTGCCATTGCCTTCTCCGCAGCAACCCTAGGATAACCAAAGTTCTCTCTCTCTCTCTCTCACACACACACACACACACAAACACACACATTTATTCTCTAGAAGACCATCTCATCCCAGATTTATACCCCAAAGTTTACCCTTGTGTGAACCCACTCTCCAAGGGGTATCTGGGGAAGCAGGGAGAGAGGAGGTGGATCCTTTATTCTGTCATATGCATCACTGGATGGAAGCAAGTATTTTAATCCCCATGAGAGGAACATGTTCATATTTCTGTGTTTTTATAACCCTTCGGTCTACTTACATGAATATCTAAGGACCCTATTAGTCAATATTCCATTTAATAGCTTTATTTAAAAAAAAAAGACAGTAACAAAATAAACCTGAGTCAAATAGATGGCCTCATATAAATGGTATCTCCAACACCTTCAGTAGCCAGCCATTTGATGTATGAGGCTATTGCAGTTTCCTTTCAAAAGAACACAGAACAGCTTCATCTCTAAGACCATATCTAAGGTTGCTAAATAATAGCTGATAAAATTATATCCCCACTGGGGATACTTGAGAGCTTATTTATTACTTTAGACAAATACATTCTTGTTTCACAGATTGTTTTTGTAAGAGTTGTTGCCCGAAATTAAAATTTGGCCAACACAGTGAAGCAGGGGTAATTCCTCATGCTATTGGGGTTTTTTGAGAAACTTGCCCACATATAACCAGCAAGATTTCACTTGAGTGTAGAAGACATTCACAGAGAAAAAAGAGAATGTACATGAGATTGTAATCACACGCACCATATTTCCTGGGTTTTTTTATGATTTTAGAAATGTTTTAGTTTTCAAAACAAGCAAATAAGGACATGAACAAACACTAAAGTGTTAGCAAAGAGAACTTCTTTGTGACTTTTTATTTATTTATTCTCTCTAGTAGCGTAAACTTCAACCTATATACACAGTATTTGAGGATTGAAGCAAGAATCAAGACAGGGCAAAAGAATAAGGACTTTGTATTGAAATGGGCCATCCTGCCTACCTCCCAAGGTGAGGGGAAGACCCTGAGATCATCAAGGAGGGAGCAGTGCCTCCAAGCTGGGCCATAGAGACCCTGTCAGCATTTGGACCTGGCCCGCTCAGGTTCTCACCCTCCCTTCACCCTCCCACCTCCCCTATCCTACCGTTATTCCTGCCTCCATGCCACAATTTGCAGCTCTCCCAACTACCCGGGATCCCAGGCTCTTGTCCTGGCCCCAGTCTGGAAGCAGAGCCTGGAATACGCCTAGCTGGTATCTCCTTGCCTTCAAGGCCTCAGCCTTCTCCTCCTGGGAGCCTTCCTGGATGCCCTGCAGACATAATGTTCTGTTCTGCATGATCTCAAAGCTAGCATCATGTCTGTGACACAGAGAAGACAGGTGGCTCCCCTCTTTACTTGCAATTTTGCGATTTGCAACCAAGAGTACACAATACACTCTAACAAATAATGATGAATGAGCTTGCAGAAGGGAATCATGGAAGCAGAGGGGGGCCTGAAAGCTCTAGGTCTCATGCTCTGCTCTGTAAACTAGGCTTATGCACGTAACCACCAGAGGTTACAAGGGATGAGGGTCTGGCCTGGGGATTCTCCGAGTCCCTCAGGGCTTAGTTGAGACCTTGCCTACTACACAAAGACCTCCTCCACCCCCATTTGCTTGACGGGGAGGGAAGGAGGAGGGGTGTGTGCTGTGCCTAAACCTGATTGGGCAGCAGTTATTGGTGTGTTCCCCTTAAATCACATAATAAATGTAGACATGTAAAAGTTTTTTGTTTTTCTTTAAGCATTCTTGATTTTTGCTTCTTCTCAATAGAAAAATGAGATTTTCATCCTAAAAACCTCTCATCCAGAAAGTTCCACTGTAATATAATAAGAATCAGGAAACCAGGGTGGCCTCATAGGCTTTGTCTCTTCTATTTTTTTCAAACCTTTAAAATTATAAGCAATTTTCAAGAAGGTAAACAAAAAATTTTTCTCTCAATAAAAAGGTCTTCTTGAAGAAGTTGGGACCTGTACTTTGAAGATTTAAAGGAACAGTATTTCTTGTGTTCAAGGAGGGAAGCTGGTATATACCCTGGAGCAGAGGTTCCTTTTGGTCTAAAATAAACCATTTCTGTGAGCCAGTTTGGTTATAGATTTATAACCTATAAACTCTGCCCTTGGCAGGGGGCGGGGAGGGAGATGGGGGGAGAGTCCCACAGAAAGCCCTAAACCAACAAGGTGATACTAATATTAGTACAAATGCAGATGTTTTAGCACAAGTTGAGCTCTTTTCTTATGACCTACCCTGGGATGGATCTTTGCCAGGTCTAAGCCTTGGCAGAATTAGCGCCACCACGGAGCTGCAGGTAGATTGGATCCTACCCCAGGACACTTGTCTAAGAGAGAACTCAGGCAACACTCTGCTCCCCAGTCCATGAGGTGCTAGTCTTCTGGGAGAAATGGCCCTTTTTTCTAATTTTCACAGGAGTGCCATAAAGCAGAGGGTTCCTGAGAGACATTGCAATACCCCCAGGCAGTGCCAAGAAGAGCCTTTGGATCTGATCTGATCTTCATCTTTTACCAGAGGGCAGACCATGAAGAAGTAAATGAGGTTGGTTCGGAAGTGCTGGATTGCTTGGTTTTGTTCTGCTGATGTGCTGTTCAGACCTTGGGAGATGTAGAGTCAGCTGTTGAGAGTGTCTTGTCTAAGCAATGGATGAGGGAGATGGATAGGCAGACCACATGCTGCAGCGGAGGGCGGTGCTGGCGGTCTAGTCTCTCAGTTGTGCCCTGCTCCAGTGACCCCATGGACTACAGCCTGTCGGGCTCCTCTCTCCATAGGATTTCCCAGACAAGAATACTGGAGAGCCATTTCCTTCTCCAACAATGGAAAGTAAATGTGTTCCTAAACAAATAGGAGCTCCTCCTGCCAACTAACCTAAGAGCAGGAAAGGAAAAGATCTAGGGGATCTAAAGGAGGGGATCTTGAGGGTCATGAGTAATTGAACTGGATTTCAGGTAGGAGGATGCAGGCAATGATGCTTGAAGAAGGCAGCATTCTGAGGATCAAGGAGAAAGAGACCACAGAGGATGACACACGGAAGGGCACAGATAATGGAATTAAGTGTAGTGATAGTTGGATATTTGAGGATATTGCTGCAGTTCATTTAGTAGCCTCCAAGCCTTCAGTGAAGTTTCCTTAAAAACTCAAACTTATTTACTGATGTTTCGGAGAAATGAAGGTGTCCAGACCCATGCATAGGGTGTGGTAAGGGAGAAGCCACAGCAGGGTGGACAAGCTATTGTATGAGAGGGGAGCAGAAGTTTGGAGAACAGTGGCTGGTTAAAGGGACAAATGTAGGAGAACATTTTTGAAGAACTATAAGCTTGATGAAAGTGAAAGTGGAGAGTGAAAAAGTTGGCTTAAAACTCAATATTCAGAAAACGAAGATCATGGCATCTGGTCCCATCACTTCATGGGAAATAGATGGGGAAACAGTGGAAACAGTGGCAGACTTTATTTTTTTAGGCTCCAAAATCACTGCAGATTGTGATTGCAGCCATGAAATTAAAAGACGCTTACTCCTTGGAAGAAAAGTTATGACCAACCTAGATAGCATATTCAAAAGCAGAGACATTACTTTGCCGACTAAGGTCCGTCTAGTCAAGGCTATGGTTTTTCCTGTGGGGAAACAGTGGAAACAGTGTCAGACTTTATTTTTTGGGGCTCCAAAATCACTGCAGATGGTGACTGCAGCCATGAAATTAAAAGACGCTTACTCCTTGGAAGAAAAGTTATGACCAACCTAGATAGCATATTCAAAAGCAGAGACATTACTTTGCCGACTAAGGTCCGTCTAGTCAAGGCTATGGTTTTTCCTGTGGTCATGTATGGATGTGAGAGTTGGACTGTGAAGAAGGCTGAGTGCCGAAGAATTGATGCTTTTGAACTGTGGTTTTGGAGAAGACTCTTGAGAGTCCCTTGGACTGCAAGGAGATCCAACCAATCCATTCTGAAGGAGGTCAGCCCTGGGATTTCTTTGAAAGGAATGATGCTAAAGCTGAAACTCCAGTACTTTGACCACCTCATGTGAAGAGTTGACTCATTGGAAAAGACTCTGATGCTGGGAGGGATTGAGGGCAGGAGGAGAAGGGGACGACAGAGGATGAGATGGCTGGATGGCATCACGGACTCAATGGACGTGAGTCTGAGTGAACTCTGGGAGTTGGTGATGGACAGGGAGGCCTGGCGTGCTGTGATTCAAGGGGTCACAAAGAGTCGGACATGACTGAGCAACTGAACTGAACTGAACTGAACTGAAGCATCTGTGAGGACTCTCAGATATACTTAAGAGGGAAATTATATAACCTGGACTTCATGCAGTTGTGCAGGTCAGGAGTTTGGATTAAGTTAACTGGTATTAAGAGGAAAAGTTGGCCCTGGGAGGCTAGACGTCATATGGACACATGAGGTACCCAGGGAAGAACGAATGGCTAGGAAAGAAAGTACTGTGGTATTACTGTATGTGGTACCACAACACACTTTTCTCTGAGCTCTTAAGGGGAAAAGCTCATAATTCTATTCTTATAAAGAGAGAAGTATTTTGCTAGATGTATTTCCATTTCCTCTCTGTTGTGACTGAAATATAGATGAATTGTAAATACTTATTCAAGAAAAATTCAGATTCAGAGTCTAAGAATTAAGTATGTTTTTAAATTAAACATATTATTGCAATACACATGCAAAACAGAAAAACAAATAATATTTGTATTTTTTTCCCTCCTACTCCTTTGATATTGATAGTTACTCATGTTTTCCTGTATTTCAATCATCTCATCTCAGGCACCTACAAAAGACCATTACTGCCTATTGTTAAAATAGAATTCCAATTTCAGAATGCTGTGCATTATTTTAAATAAAACCAGTATTACCTCCAGATCATCATGTTTAAACCAACCAGAAAAAAAGTTTGTTAAAATAATGGCATAAAGTTCGAAGAAAACAAATAAGACAAAAGTAAGAAGAATATTTATTAGACTATAACTGATTTATAATTTCCCTGGAATGCTAGTAATCTGAAATAACTAAGGAAAAGTTTACTTTGGTCAATTTGCAATTTAGTATTAATCTAACTTGTTGATTTGGAGTGTTGAAAGTAAGTCAATAAAAGAAACATCTGGGATGAAGTCATGGATTTAATAATCCACTGTTCCCACTCCAGTTGAACAGCTTGCAAAGAATTTCACTCTAAAACTCCACTGCCAAGCACTATGGGGACCACTCTTTTCTATTTGTCTTCAACATCCACAATTTAACATAAATTGTACTTACTAGCAAACTAATACCATAAGTGTTAAGCAAGAAGACAGTAAAGCCTCAAAAAGTTATATGCAAATTAGTCCACAAATGAATATTTTCTGGATTCCTTCTATGGGAGGGCACAGAATTAGATGCTGGAGTTGAAGATGTGGACAAGACACACATCCTTTCTGTCTCACAAAGCTGACTCTCTAACCCTACCTTAAACAAATGTAACAAGTTGTACAATAGTGTGTGGGTGGCCTGGATGTGGGTAGCATGGAAGAAGAAGCATCAGTGAGATGTGAGCAACCTCAGTGTCCTAATCTAGTTGTAACTAGCATCCCTGAATGAGAAAGGGAGACATAGAAATATTTGAAGAAATAAAGGCATATTTTTTCCTAATTTGATGAAACTATAAACACACAGATTCAAGACATTCAGCAAAGCACAAGACAAGAAGCATAAAGAAAACTACACAAAGGCACGTCATAATCAACATTTTCACTAAAGCGAAGATAAAGGGAAAACCCTGAAACCAGTAACAGGGAGGAAAGGAAAGCACTGCCTACAGAGAAAAGGAAGGTAGCGAATTGTTGGTCAGAAACAATGTAAACAAGCAGACATCTTTAAAACACTGGGGGGAAAAAACATGTCAGCTGAATAGATTTCTATACCTAGGGAAAATATCTTTCAAAAATGGGGGCAAAATACATTTTCAAACGTACCCAACCTGAAATAATTTATCACCAAAACATCTGCACTGCAAGAAATGTTAAAAGTCCTTCAGGCAAAGGAAAATTTATACCAAATGGAAGTCTGAATCCACACAAAAGAGTGAGAAGTTTTGGAAATAATAAATAGGTGGATCATAATAGATTCTCTATTATTAAGTTTCTCTGAAAAGAGAAGTGATTATTTAAATAAAAATGATAACAATACACTGTAGGGTTATAAAATATGTAGAAATAAAATATATGAAAAAATAGCACAAAGATAGGGAGGGGAGAAATAGAAATAAACATTGTATTGCTCTTGTACATCAACAAAATGGTAAAATGGGGTAAGTTCAAGTTTTGTATCAAAATCCTAACACAACAAGTGAAAACATAATAATGAGTTATATTAAATGATTTAAGAAAGGAGATAAAATGGAGTCATCAATAAGAAATGAATCTAGAAGCTTCCCTGGTGGTTCAGTGGTTAAGATTCTGTGTTCCTAATGCAGGGGGCTGAAATTCAATCCCAGATCAGGAAAAGAGATCCCACATGCCACAACTAAGAGTTCGCATGCTGTCACTAAGGATCCCATGTGCCACAGCTGAGTCCCAGTGCAGTCAGATAAATAAATAAGTAAATAAATATTTTTAATAATAAAATTTTTAAAGTAAAAATTTAATCCAAAACAAGACAGAAAATTAGGAGAAATGGAAATAACAGATGGGACAAAGAGTAAAAGCAAGACAATCGATTTTGACACAAACCACCACATTAAATTTAAATGGCATACACATCCCAAATAAAAGGCAGAGGTTGTCAGACTGGATAACAAAAGCAAAACCTAATACATGCTGCCTAAAAGAGACACAAATAGGTTACAAATATAGAGATACAAATAGGTTAACAGTAAAAGGATGGGAAAAGATATGCCAGGTTAACACAGGTCAAAAAATAAGTTGAAGTGGCTATATTAATACCAGAAAAAGTAAATTTTTAAACAAAGATTATTATCTGGGATAAAGAAGATGATTCCATAATGATAAAGGAGTTAATTCATTAAGAGGAAATAACAATCATGACCATATAACAGACTAAGAACGTGATTAATAACAGCACTTTAAAATACATGACACACACACACAAATTATAGAATATCAGAGAGAGGTAGAAAAATCCACAATCACAGTCAAAGATTTAAATAACATTATCAACCAACCTGACCTAGTTGACATTTCTTTAACACTGCCCCCTTGATCAGCAAAACAGACATTCTTTCAAGTGCATATAGATCATTTACCAAGATAAACAATATTCTGGACCATGAAACAAACCTCAGTAGATTTCAAATTGTTCAAATCACACATTCTCTGTTTGTAAAAGAATTAAACTAGAAATATGCAGCAAAAATATATCTGGGAAATCCTCAAATATCCGGAAACTAACATACTTTTAAATAACATATTGGTCAAATAAAAAATCAAGAGGAATTAGAAAGGCTTTTTTAGCTCTATGAAAATGAGAGCACAGCATACAAAATTTGTAAGAGGCAGCTAAAGTATATTTTGAAGGTTGAGCCCATAGAATGTATTAATCAAATGGATGTGGGGCATGAGGAGAAAAGAGCCAAGTCTGACCCCAAGGACTCTGGTCAAAGCACATGGTTGGATGCTGAGAAGGGGACAATGAGCTGAAAGAGTTTCTAGGCACTGTCAACACCCTCTCTTCCTAGGGCAAGAAGCTCATAAAGACAACCTTGCACTTGGAAAAAGTACAGGAAATAAAAAGGAGAAATAAAAAGGCATTGGCTTGGGACTTCCCTGCTGGGCCAGTGGCTAAGACTTCAGGCTCCCAGTGCAGGGGGCGAGGGTTAGGTATCTGGTTGGGAAACTAGATCTCACATGCTGAAATTAAAGATCCCACATGCTGCAACTAAGACATAGCACAGCCAAATAAATAAATATGCTTTTAAAGGCATTGGTTTAATATTTGTAAAATGCTATCCCCAAATTACACTGTACATTGTCTAGTCTAAATCATGTTTTTAAAATGCATCAAAAAAAACTGGAAAAGGTATATCAGAAAGTTAACAGTGGTTATCACTAATTAAGGTTTGCAAGAGGATTCCATTTTCTTTTATACACAGGTTTCTGTATTTTACGTATCTTTTACAGTGAGTGTTTCCTATTCAGATAATCAGAGATAAAATTATTTTTAGAACTACCTTAAGCCCAGAAGCATTAAGTGCTATATACAAATTTGAGTATATCGCTATTTGAAGAGACATAGTTCAGTTCAGTCGCTCAGTCGTGTCCGACTCTTTGCGATCCCATGAATCACAACACGCCATGCCTCCCTGTCCATCACGAACTCCCGGAGTTCACTCAAACTCAGGTCCATTGAGTTGGTGATGCCATCCAGCCATCTCATCCTCCGTCGTCCCCTTCTCCTCCTGCCCCCATTCCCTCCCAGCATCAGGGTCTTTACTAAAGAGTCAACTCTTCACATGAGGTGGCCAAAGTACTGGAGTTTCAGCTTCAGCATCAGTCCTTCCAATGAACACCCAGGACTGATCTCCTCTAGGATGGACTGGTTGGATCTCCTTGCAGTCCAAGGGACTCTCAAGAGTCTTCTCCAACACCACAGTTCAAAAGCATCAATTCTTTGGCGCTCAGCTTTCTTCACAGTCCAACTCTTACATCCATACATGACTACTGGAAAAACCATAGCCTTGACTAGACGGACCTTTGTTGGCAAAGTAATATCTCTGCTTTTCAATATACTGTCTAGGTTGGTCATGGCTTTCCTTCCAAGGAGTAGGCGTCTTTTAATTTCATGGCTACAGTCACTATTCGCAGTGATTTTGGAGCCCCAAAAAATAAAGTCTGCCACTGTTTCCATGGTTTCCCCACCTATTTCCCATGAAATGATGGGACCAGATGCCATGATCTTCATTTTCTGAGTGTTGAGCTTTAAGCCAACTCTTTTGCTCTCCTCTTTCACTTTCATCAAGAGGCTCTTTAGTTCATCTTCCCTTTCTGCCATAAGGGTGGTGTCATCTGCATATCTGAGGTTATTCATATTTCTCCCAGCAATCTTGATTCCAGCTTGTGCTTCTTCCAGCCCAGCGTTTCTCATGATGTACTCTGCATATAAGTTAAATAAGCAGGGTGACAATATACAGCCTTGACGTACTCCTTTTCCTACTTGGAACCAGTCTGTTGTTCCATGTCCAGTTCTAACGGTTGCTTCCTGACCTGCATATAAGTGTCTCAAGAGGCAGGTCAGGTGGTCTGGTATTCCCATCTCTTTCAGAATTTTCCACAGTTTATTGTGATCCACACAGCCAAAGGCTTTGGCATAGTCAATAAAGCAGAAACGGATGTTTTTCTGGAAGTCTCTTACTTTTTCAATGATCCAGCAGATGTTGACAATTTGATCTCTGATTCCTCTGCCTTTTCTAAAACCAGCTTGAACATCTGGAGGTTCACGGTTCAAGTATTGCTGAAGCCTGGCTTGGAGAATTTTGAGCATTACTTTACTAGCCTGTGAGATGAGTGCAATTGTGCGGTAGTTTGAGCATTCTTTGGCATGGCCTTTCTTTGGGATTGGTATGAAAACTGACCTTTTCCCGTCCTGTGGCCACTGCTGAGTTTTCCAAATTTGCTGGCATGTTGAGACATAATCCTCCCTTAAAAATACATCAGTAGAAGATGCTTCATATTATTTACTATATATATAATATATATTATGTATCAAGTGTAATTTTCATCCTAGTTCATCTGTTCACCTTTAAAAATCATTGTTTTCTATGACAAAATTTTCTTCAACTTAAAAATTAAACTCAGTGCAGTTTAGATTTGACATTTTTCAGTGAGAAAGAAGTGTTCTTGGATAGAGATTCTGAAAGCCCCTGATTAACACAATCCCTAAAGATGCTTGCTCCTTGAAAGGAAAACTATGAAAAACCCAGAGAGTATAGTTAAAAGCAGAGACATCACTTTGCTGACAAAGGTCTGTATCATCAAAGCTATTATTTTTCCCATAGTCACAGATGGATGTGAGAGTTAGATCAAACAGAAGGCTGAGCATAAAGGATTGATGCTTTTGAATTGTGTTGCTGGAGAAGACTTTTGAAAGTTCCTTGGACTGCAAGGAGATCCAACCAATCAACCCAAAGGAAATCAGTCCTGGATATTCTTTGGAAGAACTGACAATAAATCTGAAGCTCAAATACTTTAGCCACCTGATGCCAAGAGTTGACTCACTGGGAAAGACTGAAGGCAAAGAAGGGGGGAGCAGAGGATGAGATGGTTAGATAGCATCACCACCTCAATGGACACGAATTTGAGCAAACTCTGGGAGACAGTGGAGGACAGAGGAGCCTGGCATGCTGCAGTCCATGAATTGCAAAGAGCTGGTCACAACTTCGCAATTGAACAACAAAGTAAACATCAAGCTAAGTACAAAGTTAGTCTCTTGTTCTTTGTGTCCCTGTGCTTGTAGAATCAATTTAATGCCAGGTTTTGGAGAATCTATTTGAAATGAAAGCACATTTATCAGTGAGGCTATACATGTGACACTTGAATAAACAGGGAGCAGATAGAAGTAAGTTCCCACCGCTGTCGGTGAACTGGATGTCCCAGGGAGCATGCCACGTACCCTGGTTTGATGAGCTACTGACTGAAAACCAACCTTTGTCTGTATTGTCTGCATGCCCGCTGTGTCACAGGTCAAAGTGAGATGGAAAATGGAAATTTCTTCACATCTAATAACACTCACTTTTCTTGTTTCCCTTCATTACTTCAAAAGACTGTCGAGGTAAAATTTTGGTTTGGTACTAAAAAAAAGCATTTCATCCCACCCAGCCACTTTTTTGGATAATTTTTTGATTATGTCTCAAAAAAGCACCCAGACACTTTAAGGTTAATAAGATATAGTAAAAATTAAAAATCACCTCTCAGATTTCTATAGGGTCTTTGAAGTCATACTGTCCACAGTTGGATTATAAAAATAGCTTTAGTCCCCAAGGGAGCCCTGGAGCCTCCCGGTGCTCAGAGCATTTCCCTATCTACTTTCCCCAGTGTAAGCTCTATCTGTGGAACAGAGATTCTTCTGGGACACCCAAGAGGTTGTGAGGGGTGTGACTGTTGCTTTTGCAGCAATAAAGGCAATCTACCAGGTCTCCAAGCAACTTCCTTTTTCAATGAGCCCCAATCTGAAGTCTACCCTCTCACTTCTGGTTCTTCCTTAGATTTAACAACCAACTGTTTTCCTGTTCATTCTCGTGGGATAGAAAATTCATATAACATATGCAGGAAATTCAGGCCCAAACCTCTTTGAATGTCAGGGTCATTCCCCAAAGTTTATTTAATCACTTTTATTTTTAATCAAGTTTCATTCAACCAAATCACTGTGGGGTCACCTTCTGTTGTCTTTTTTTTGCCTGGCTTCTGCCTGTATAGTCATACCACAATTCTGGAATACTTTCCTTTCTCTACCCATCTTTTCTAGGGGGATTTAAAAAAAAAAAAAAACTAATGAAGAAGAAATAAAGTTAAACAAAACTAGAAAGATTGTGTTTAACCATAAGGAATAATCACTACTTTTTAAATGTCAGCTGAGGTGAATTTTGAGATAAATTGTTCTGTGTCATTTCTGGATTTAGTTAAGAGAAGAAGCCTCATGGTGTGCCTGATAAGGCATTCCCTCACCTAGATAAAGAGGCTTGGATGAGATGGTTTCCTAAGGTTCCTTCCAGAGCTGAGGTTCCATGATTAATATAGAGGAAGTGACTTCAATTCATCTCACAATTCAATTACATTGTCACAGTAATCTAAGTGATAAATACATGGTTGAGATAATAAAAGGATTTGCTAATATTTTTAAAAGAAGATAAGATCATCCTCTAGGAGAGAGAAAAAGTGGTCTAATTTACACATGATAAAAGAGATGTCATCATGGTGGTAAACCCAGGGACTTTAAATGTTTGTTTGAAGAGTTTTGACAACAACCAGAATTCCAGTCAAGAGCATGGTATAATCTCAGGGAGGCAGGACTATAATCTAAGGTAAACTCTACTCAATTTTACTCTTCCCTGTCTGGATAAAGGCCATGAGAACAAAAGGGAGTGGCCAGTGTGAAGCACAGAAAAGGAAAACTAAGGAGTCATAGGTTATAACACATGTTGAGGTACATCCTATGAAGAATTTGACTGAATGCAGATATAATTATTTAATAGTGTGTGCTTTGGTGGTTCACAGAGTCTCATCTCCTAGTGAAATATCCCTCCTAGTTTATTCATAGTCTTTTCCACTAACTATAATTTTTGAAATGTGACTTCCTACTTACTAACTAACTCATGTTCCTAGCTACCTCAATAGTAATAGCAGGGACCCTGGATGGAAACACAGTATGGTCATTAGAAATAAAGACATCTCACTATTTTTTTTTACTCTCTTTGATAAATGTGTTTAGTAATTTGAATAGTTCCTTTGCAGAAACTTTAAATTTAAAAATCTCTTACTTTTTATAAAAATAAAATTCTTTACTGACATTATGTGGATAACAATATGTACTTTTATGAAGATAAAAATAGAGAATATATATAAAATACCTGGCACAGACCTGACCCATAATAAATATTCATTATTTCCCTTTCCTTGCTTCCATTCAGATAAGTGACACAGAATAATATTAGCCAATTACCCGCTCAGTTCTCTATTTCTAGTGAGCTGTGTCCTCAGGCAAGTCATTGATTCTGTTGGACCTTCAAATTCCTAAGATAAAGTGAGGAATTTGGAGTAGATGGTGTCCAGTTTCCTTTCTGTGTCCAACAATCAAAGAGACTAAATGTTTGAGATCAATCCTTAGAGGGTCATTATGATCCTATTCAGCCTGAGATTCAGTTATTCTGCTCTACTGATCTTTCTTGATAAAAAATAAAATCAAATAAAGTAGAAAAACTTTCAGGTTAGCATGGCAGCAACTTAGCAATACCTAACAGATACCTTCTCAATGTCTTATTAAACTACCCATGAAAATATACAGAGAGATGAAAATGTGGCACCAGCATGGCAAACCAAAGGGAAGATGTGTCAACATTCGGGGAGCCTTGCCAACTTTCCACCAATGACATCGTTCATGGGGAGGGGTTGAGAACAATCTCTTGGATGGCACAAATACTACCCTTTGAACCAAAACAGCAAGAGCAACCGCAAAGCACGAGGAAGACTTTGACTCTGCCCCATTGCCGTCCCTTAACTTCAGGACGAGGGAATCCACTGTCCAGAAAAGGAGAGTTGTCGTCTGAGCCAGCCAAAGTCATAACCTCTCTCTTTTTCCCTCAGCAATTCTATTTCTGTATCCATTTAGAGGCTCCATTTCCCAGTGTGCCACTCAGCCTGAAGTAGAGGAGGTTGGGTAACCATGTAATAAATATCAAGTACAAGCTGGAATGGGAATTAAAACTGTGTGTGGTGAGCGCTGGTGGGGAGGGGGAAGGGTGCCATTTTTCATGTGCTGCACTTTCATAGGAATTGCATTTCAATCACTGTCAGACATCCCAACTCCTTCCAGCAGTTGTATGCTATGCCCATAAGGTATTATACACAAAATCTTTGACCTTCTTTGGGTAGATCTGGGAAGGAGAGACTGCCAGGCCCAGAACGAACAGTAAAGGAGACTTAGACCCACTCACTCACCCTATCTATTGGTGACCCATTACCAAGGCCTATGAAATTATTTAGTAACATCAGGGGAAAAGATATTCATACCAATGAGTCAAGGAAGAGCTTATTTTTTAAATGACTGCTACAAAATTCAAACGGGATGATTCTTTATTTTAAAGCAATTACTTCAATGTTTTCACTAGCTAAATATTCAATGTTTTCACTAGCTAAATATCCTCTTTTAATCTTTGAAAGCCATTTCCTGGTGACCCTTATTCACATGGGTCATTTTGATCATAGTTTTTCACAAGAATTATCCAAGAGACTGGATTAGCTTGCATAACTGTATCTCCTTTAGTGGTTCTGTGAACTGGAATATAGCACATGCAACTCGTCGGTTTTATGATTGAATGTATTCTTAATTTGAAAGGGAAAACCACATGGAAATCCCTATCATGATCAATAATGCATTAGGCACAGTACAGACTGTTACCAGAGGATTTTGTTCTGCTTTTTCTTCAGTAGGTCATGTTGAAAGAATGGCTGTAATATTCTAAACTGTTACATTACTACAGTCAAATTGGGGCTGGAAAGACTTAGAATCTAGATAGTTTAAACAGATGAAAGGCAATTCAGAACTTGCTCACTTTTTCCTTTACCATCAGGATAACAAATAGCTATATTTTAAATCAGTTAATTCTTTTCATAAATTTAGGAAATATTTTAGAAATATGTTAATGATGAATAGATTTCTCCCCACTTTTCTGTACTTTGAAAGCTTTCCTTATAGGAATCAAGAGGTGGCTGCAGCTGCAGCAGTAATCAGAGCTAACACTTGTTGAATGCACACTGTGTGTGTGATCAAGTGCCACACACTGCTCAGCATTTGACATATGTTACCTTGTATAATCTTGATGATCATTCTAGGAAATAGGTATGTGATTACCTCCATTCCACAAACAAGGGATGCAGACATTAACACTCTGGAGAATACTCTTGGACAAAGAAAATTCATAAGAGTGAAAAGGTATTGGTTCATAAAATGTTATGGTGAATTAAATCTTATGTGTAACCAAAAGAGTTTCTATCTTAGTTAATTAATTATTAAAAATCATCAAAATTGTATTGTATGCTTACTATGGCAATTTTCTGGTCAATTAGGGATATAACTGAATAAAGCAGATAATACAATCAAAATGAATATGGGTTCCGGATAGACACCAGGCATACATAAACAAATGAACAAGTTATATGAATAAAAATGAAGCATGATAAGGGACTTGGATTTGATGGGAAATAGTCGAGGATGTGGAAGGTACACAAATAATGGCTACAGATAGTTTCTCTAGAAGATAGATTTTAAGTTGAGAACCCAATGAAGTGAGGGAGTGAGACATGTGAAAATCTGGGGGAAAGGTTCCACACAGACAAACAGCAGTTGCAAACACCCTGGAGTGAAAACAGACTTGATAAGGAACAGAAAGAGGACTGGGGAAGCTGGCGCTAATCAGCGGAAGGAAGATTAAAGAAAGTTAGTTGTGGGCCACTTTGCAAGGGCTTTATGTCTGGAAAGGACTTTCGATTTTATTGTGTGAGATGGGAAGTTTACTAGGTGTTTATCCACATCTCTATACTCCTCTTCCTCCTGGGCACATAGCCAGACCAAATTTTACAGCAATTCACTTAGCAATGATCATACGAATGAGAACTAGTCGATAGAATGTGAGTAGAAGTGACGTGAACTCCTTCTAGACTGGCCAATACTTCCACCTGTGTGTCTCTGTGCCATTTCTCCTTTCTTGCTCTCTGGGATAGGAATGTTGATGGCAACCTTCAAAGCCACATGTGTAAGATGACAGAGCCTCTACCACCTGGAAACCTAATGACCACATCCAGAAAAGTTACATCAATTGATATTCACTTACCCAAAACTCTTTTGTGAGACAAAACTAACTTCCATTTTGTTGAGTACCAACATAGTTGGGTCTATGTATTATCATAACCTAGTATACCATAAATCAGTCCATTCTAAAGGAGATCGGTCCTGGGTATTCTTTGGAAGGAATGATGCTAAGGTTGAAACTCCAGTACTTTGGCCACCTCATGCAAAGAGTTGATTCACTGGAAAAGACTCTGATGCTGGGAAGGACTGGGGGCAGGAGGAGAAGGAGACAACAGGGGATGAGATGGCTGGATGGCATCACTGACTCAGTGGACGTGAGTTTGAGTAAACTCCGGGAGTTGGTGATGGACAGGAGGCCTGGCGTGATGCAATTCATGGGGTCGCAAAGAGTCGGACACGACTGAGCAACTGAACTGAACTGAGTCTACCATATTGTTCTTGAATATCCATTCTCACTTTTTGCTATTGTAATAGAACCCTTAATTTCCAACACAGTGTATGACTACATGGAATTAAAATTATATTTCTAAGCCTCCCTTGCAGTTAAGTGCAGTAACAACTAATTTCTGGCAATATAACTAATTTCTCACAATAGAATGTGAGTGGATGGAACCTGCGTCCCCTCCCCTTTTCTAGTTCCTACTGGCCTAGAAGCAGATGAGTTGACCTTATGCCATCTTGAGGATCAAGATTACAAACTATGCATAGTAGAGCAATAAGATATAAGTAGCCTGGGTTCCTGACCTGTGAAGACATCATTAACAGCCCTTTTATCTTGTTGAAGCTGTAGTTACTTAGGGTCTCAGTTTAAATAGTTGCCTGTATGTTAAATAATTCAAAGTCATTAGAGGATTTTAAGGAAAGATATAACCCAGGCAGCACAGTGGTAAAGAACCCACCTGCCAATGCAGGAGACACAAGAGATGCAGGTTCGATCCCTTGGAAGATCCCCTGGAGGAGGAAATGGCAACCCACTCCAGTATTCTTGCCTGGGAAATCCCATGGACAGAGGAGCTTGGTGGGCTACAGACCATGGTGTCACAAAAGTCGGACATAATTGAGAACAGTATTAAACATATTTTGGTTTATATTTTAAAACTTTGGTTTCTAGGTGGAGAATCAACTGTGAGGGGCAGAGTAGAAGCAGAGAGACAAGTAAAGAGTTTATTGCAGTAATCAAGGGCTTCCCTGGTGGCTCAGACGGTAAAGCATCTGCCCGCAGTGCAGGAAACCCGGGTTCGATCCCTGGGTCGGGAAGATCCCCTGGAGAAGGAAATGGCAATCCACTCCAGCACTCTTGCCTGGAAAATCCCATGAATGGAGGAGCCTGATAGGCTACAGTCCATGGGGTCGCAAAGAGTCGGACACGACTGAGCGACTTCACTTCACTTCACTTCACTTCACTTCACTTCACTTCAAGGTAACAGATGATGGAGCAGCCTGAGGGAGAGAGATGTGATATGATTCAGAATGTTTCTGGAAAACTGAGCAAATATTACCTGATCTAGATGAAGGTAAGGCAGTTGCCCGAAGAAGAGGATGGGAGAATGACTGTTGTTTCTGACTTGAGTAATTGGGTGAACGGTGGTGCCACTAACTCAGATGGGGAACATTGAGGAAGGAGCTAATTTAGGGGAAGAAATCAGTTATTTTTTGGTTACTTGTCCAAATGGAGATGTCAAATTAGTTTTAGAAGTGCTCAAACTGGAGTTTAGAGAAAATGTCGGGGCGAGAATATATTTGGGGAAATCAAATTAATACATTACTAAAACAACATACTAGTGTAATCTTGAGAGGTCTTTTCATAGCCAAAAATACAAGTAAAACAGAGGCAATATCATGTTGAATTGGTCCAACATGATGTTGGCTATTTTTCTAATTGTCAATAGTATAGGACTTAATACATAGTAGCTTCCCTGGTAGCTCACAGGTTAAAGCATCTACCTGCAATGTGGGAGACCCAAGTTTGATTGTTTATTTTGAATTGACATGTAATTAAAAATAATTGCTAAACAGCTCTGAGTCCTTCAAAAGATGACATCATATTTTTTCTTGAAGTATAGTTGATTTACAATGTTGTGTTGGTTTCTGGTGTACAGCAAAGTTATTCAGTTATATATTTATTATTTTTCATATTGTTTTCCATGATAGTTTATTATAGGCTATTGAATATCACTCCCTATACCGTACAGTATATATACTGTTCAGTTCAGTTCAGTTGCTCAGTCGTGTCCGACTCTTTGCGACCCCATGAATCGCAGCAAGCCAGGCCTCCCTGTCCATCACCAGCTCCCGGAGTTCACTCAGACTCACGTCCATCGAGTCCGTGATGCCATCCAGCCATCTCATCCTCTGTCGTCCCCTTCTCCTCCTGCCCCCAATCCCTCCCAGCATCAGAGTCTTTTCCAGTGAGTCAACTCTTCGCATGAGGTGGCCAAAGTACTGGAGTTTCAGCTTTAGCATCATTCCTTCCAAAGAAATCCCAGGGCTGATCTCCTTCAGAACGGACTGGTTGGATCTCCTTGCAGTCCAAGGGACTCTCAAGAGTCTCCTCCAACACCACAGTTCAAAAGCATCAATTCTTCGGCACTCAGCCTTCTTCACAGTCCAACTCTCACATCCATACATGACCACAGGAAAAACCATAGCCTTGACTAGACGGACCTTAGTCGGCAAAGTAATGTCTCTGCTTTTGAATATGCTATCTAGGTTGGTCATAACTTTTCTTCCAAGGAGTAAACGTCTTCTAATTTCATGGCCACAGTCGCCATCTGCAGTGATTTTGGAGCCCAAAAAAATAAAGTCTGACACTGTTTCCACTGTTTCCCCATCTATTTCCCATGAAGTGATGGGACCGGATGCCATGATCTTTGTTTTCTGAATGTTGATCTTTAAGCCAACTTTTTCACTCTCTTCTTTCACTTTCATCAAGAGCCTTTTTAGCTCCTCTTCACTTTCTGCCATAAGGGTGGTGTCATCTGCATATCTGAGGTTATTGATATTTCTCCCGGCAATCTTGATTCCCTCTACAGTACAGTGCTATACAGTAGGACCTTGTTGTTTATCCACTTTATGTATAATAGTTTGCATCTGCTGGCCTCAAACTCCCACTCCATCCCTCTCCCACTACCCCCTTGGTAACTGCAAGTCTATTCTCTATGTCTGTGAAACTGTCTCTGTTTCATAGATAAGTTTATTTGTGTCGTATTTTAGATTCCACACATAAGTGATATCATACCTGTTTGTCTTTCTCTTTCTGACTTAGCATAATAATCTATAGGTCCACCCATGTAACTGAAAATGGCATTGTTTCATTCTTTTTTCTGGCTGAATGATACTCCATTGTGTAGTTAGATAGATAGATAGATAGATAGATTGCACATCTTCTTTATTGATTCATCTGTCAATGGACATATGGACGTTTAGTTTGTTTCCATGTCTTGGCTGTTGTGAATAGTGCTGCTGTGAACACAGGGGTGCAGGTGTCTTTTTGAATTAGAGTTTTGTCCAGCTATACGCCCAGGAGTGGCACTGCCTGATCATATGGAAATTCTCATTTTAGTTTTATGAGGAACTTCCATACTGTTCTCCATAGTAGCTGCATCAATTTATATTCATACAAACAGCATAGAAGGATTCCTTTTTTCCCACATCTTCTCCACCATTTTTTTATTTGTAGACTTTTTAATGATGATCACTCTAACTAGTGTTAGGTGTTAACTCATAGTTTTATTTACATTTCTCTAATAATCAGCAATGATGAGCCTCTTTTCATGTGCCTGTTGGCCATCTGTAAAAAGATGGCATAATATTTTACAACATTTAGAGAGGGAAAAGAATTATTGGCCTGACGCCCAAAAGCAGTCAGTTGTCTTCTGCTTGTTTTTATTCCTGTTAACTATAGAAGTGTTCCTGTCTGTCTTGCACTGACTATCTCCCAAAGTGTGGGAAAGCCTTTATCACCAGGAGCCCTGCTTGCTAAAGCATAGAAGAAAGGGGAATTTGCACCTCCAAAGGCACAAAGTGAAAGAGGTAACTTTCACTGTTTCCACTCCCTCCATCTCACATCTTCTTAATGGATACATATTCTCTAGGTAATTGTTTATTTTTTGTTTATCTTATATTAACCCCTTCACTACCTGTCAGGAAGCATTTAACAGGAGGCTTCCTGTGTACTGTTTTGGATCTGTCATGAATCCTCTGTTCCTTATTAATTAGGAATTAAGAGGTGTGGCAAACCGCTTTCAGGGCTGAAAAATGCATGCATTTCCTTTGTTAGTCTTTCCACACGGTGATAAGTAACTATTTACAACTCTCTTCCTTTTTATGAACCATACAGTAAAAGTGATTATTTACAACCCCCTCTCTTTGATATGGATTGCCTTATGTTTCCTTGATAATTTGTAAGTCTGGACTTTTGATCTTTATCTTTACTGAATAAAGCTACCTTGTAAGACAGTACATAAACCCACACTATGTTGAATAAAACACCCTTGTTCCATCAGAGCTTGGGTCCTCATGTCTTTCTTTCTCTCCCTCTCTCTCTCTGGCTAATTTTCTGGAGCATAGAAACCCGTCATGCTCACTCTCCTGCCCGGGCTTCTAAGACCCTCTCGAGAAGGCACACTGTGCCTTCACCCACCTCGAGAGGGCACCAGGCGCCTTCGTGAGTGATGCAAGCCCTGTGTCAAGGGCTTTATTGGCTTTCTGCGTAAACCAAGGAATATCAGCCTCTCTCTCTCTCTTTTACTTTCTTATCATCGACTCCGGACCACCAGGTTCCAGTCCATTAAAAGACCTCAACAACTACCCACCTAGGAAGGCATATAATCTTTTCCTGAAAGGACAAGCCCACATGCACAATGGGCTTAACTACATAGACCTGAATGACCATTCCTGGTTAATGTAAATATGATTTATAAGAGTTTACTTAATACTTTAAAGATTGCTAATAATATATAGATGGAGCTTCCAACAGTGAGAGATCAAAATCAAAAAGACTGTTACATTGTGAGCATTTCTAAATGGCAAAAAGATGTCCTATATTATTTTCAATTATTTTCTCTCTCACTCCCACATTCAATCCTGCCTTAATTACTTTGCTGCTTTCTCTTACCTAAGTCAGATCCTTATATTACTTTCTTAGGGATGTTGTAACAAATGAGCACAAACAACAGAATTCTATTCTCTCACAATCCTACAGGCCAGAAGTCAGAAATCAAGGTGCCAGCAGGTTAGCACTCTCTCTGAAGGAGAATCCTTCCTGTGTCTCCCAGGGGCTCCTGGCATCATTTGACTTGTGGCTGCATCATTCTAACCTCTGCCTCTATCTCTACGCAGCCTTCTCTTCTTCTCTCTGTGTCTTATCAGGATACTAGTCATTGGATTGAGGGCCTACCTACACAATCTAGGATGATCTCATCTAGAGATGCTTCAGTACATGGCAAAGATTCCTTCCAAATAAGATCACATTCAGTTTCCAGAGAATAGGACATGGACATATCTTTTGAGGGACATCACACTCCCAAACCTGGCTAGATTACTTAAGTAACTTTATAAAATAAAGATGTCTAACCCCAGCTTTAGAGACTCTGAACCAAGGGCCTCATTGGTTTGCACATTTGTGCTTTCTTAATTGATTTATTTTTAATTGAAGCATAATTGCTTTACAATATTGTGTTGGTTTCTGCCATCCAGCAACACGATTCAGTCATAGGTATAAATATGTAACCCCCTCCTTGAACCTTTCTTCCAGCTCCCACCCCATCCCCCCAGCTCTAGGTTGTTACAGAGTCCCAGTTTGAGTTCCCTGAGTCAAAGAGCAAATTTCCACTGGCTCTCTATTTTACTTATGGTAGTGTACATGTTTCCATGCTACTTTCTCCATTCTTCCCACTCTCTCCTTCCCTTCCCTTGTGTCCATAAGTCTGTTTTTTATGTCTGTGTCTTCTTCAAACATTTGTGTTTTAAGGTGGAAGATTAGAACTACATCAGGGTTAAAAATAAAAAACTCTCCAGGTGATTCTGATGGTTGTTAACCCCATTATTCCAAGTTCATTTTTTAAAATCATTTTGATCTGTTATTTCATCAATTCAGTGAAAGACAATATAATATCAAGAATGGTAATATGGCACAGGGGAATTTCTGGACTTGGGAACCATCCAAGACTGAATTTGAAATCTGTCCTAAATTATTTAAGTTACCAAATTCTCTATGCTTCAATTTTCTCATCTGTGGAATGGAGATCTTTTATGTCATGCTGTTATTGTGAAGATTAATGAGAGGCAAAAACCCCAGCACATCACATGGCCAATGATCAATTAAGTCAAGACTATTATCAGCAAAAGGCAGATTGAGCAGAAGGGCTTTCCAGATGGTTCAGTGGTAAAGAATCTGCCTGCCAATGTAGGAAATGCAGCAGACATGGGTTCCATCCCCAAGTCAGGAAGATCCCCTGGCATAGGAAATGGCAACCCACTCCAGTATTCTTGCCTGGAAAATTCCATGGACAGAGGTGCGTGGCGGGATACAGTCCATGGGACAGCAAAGAGTCAGACAGGACTGAACGACTGAGCATGCACAAAGATTGAGCAGCCCACTTTATTCTACATAGTTATAATACATTTATCTGAAAATAACTCATTAATCATGTGTCATGATTTGCTTGATTTTGATCAAGAGTAGTCTTGATCAGTTTCAGCATTATGGGAAAGTTTGACAAAATAGTGAGAGAATGTGGTAGAAAGTAGTATCTTCTTACCTGCCACAGTGATGATTTTGCAACTTCCATCAAGCTTCTAAAATCCTAGATAAGTGAAAAGTCTCCAATGGGCAGTTGATTCGGTGCTGCACATAACCCACTGTCATGGACTGAATTGTGCCCTCCAAATTTACTTATTGAAGTCTTAACCCCCAAGTGACTGTATCTGGAGATAAGATCTTCAGGAGGTAATTAACGTTAAATGAAGTCATATTGGTGGGACCCTAATAGAATGGGACTTTTGCCTTATAATAAGAGGAAAAAAGTCCCCCCTCTCTCTCTGCCATGTGAGAACACATCAAGAAGCAGCTATCTACAGCTCTCACCAGAAACTAAATGGGCTAACACCTTAATCTTGGACTTCCCAACCTCCAGAACTGTAAGAAATTAACTTTTCTTGTTGAAGCCTCCCAGTCTATGGCCTTTTGCTAGTCTTCCAGAGCAGACAAATACACCCACCCCCACCTAGCCTACACCCCTTTTTTAGCACCATCTTGACAGGCTATGTCTTCAGAGACTCAGCACTCATTCTCCAGGCCTGCTGCTTCTCCTTATTTCTGACAAGGGGCAGTGATAGGGCCAAGTGGCAAGCAGAGGGGGGTGTATTTCCTAGAAATGAGTTTGTAAACTCATCAAGCCTAAGCTAAAGGCATCATTATAGACTGCCTTAATGGAAATACCAGATCTATACGTTCTCTTAAATCAGAATCAATCTCTTTCCTTGAGTAAATTTTCTTTTGCTTTTTCCATGAGTAAATTCCTTGATCGTTGGATGGGTTTATTGTTCATCCCCATGCTCGAAAGCTTTGATAGTCACCATTGCTTTCAGAATAGTCCAAAGACTCATCAATTCTCAGTGGAAAAGACCTGCCTTACCTTACCACCTCCTCTTTCTGTGAATTTTCTATCAGCTCCAGTTTGCACACCGATGTGATGTCTCACTGACCAGCTTTATTCTTCCCGCCTCTGCACATTCTTGCATCTGATTTCCTCTGCCTCACATGCTCTCCTGACACAGTTGCCCAGATCCAGTCTAAACAATACTTTCTACTTTACCTCCTACCTTTTCTGAAAAGGCTTTGCTGCCCACTCCAGGCAAAGGCTTAGGTCATGGCTCCTTTCACTTATCCTTGTCCCAGCACTCTAGACAGGGTAACTGTTTAAAAAGACTTGTTGACTTGAATGTGTTTGTCTGTATAAAGATAAAATGGGAAGAGGAAAGACAGATTTGAATGACCTTCTCAGACCCCTTCTGAATCCAGACGCCCTGATTCTATGAACTTTAAAGTGTATCAAAACACATGGCACAGAGGCCTCCCAGTGCAGAACAATGTGCCCTTTAGCGAGGCTGCTGCGATACCCACATTTCTCTCATTGTCCAGAAGGCCCGACAAGCCCACAGGATGATTTGGAATTCCTCCAGGCCTCGTGAGCTCATTGTTTGCTGTTATCTAATTGGCATTTCATACTTACTGGACCCTAAGGAAGGAGCCTGAAAACTTGTTGGAAGAGATGGAAATTTCCAGTTGTAGAGAAGAATGCTAATAATTCAGAGACACCTCACTCCTGCTGATGTCCCAACAAAAGGTTAATGTGAATGCAATTGCCTGTTGAGATTTTCCAAATATAGACTAGTTATCTTTCTTGAAGACAGCTGTATAGAGATACAAATTAATATTTAATTTGGGTGATCTTTCTACCCAAAAATGAAGCCCCAAAGAATTTGCTCTCTTGACTTAAACTGGAATATTATACTCCTTTTGACTCTCATTTCCATATATTATTTCCGTGCATGAGAGGCCAGTGCCTTGTGGGATAGTGATATGCAGAGTTGTCTGTGTTGGCATTTCTGGAGGCGCGAAGGCTGAGTGATTTCAGGGGCATCAGAATCCCTGTTGCTTTCAACTAGAACCTTTTCTGGTTTTCATTCAGTCTGAACTCTCTACCTTTGATATCATATTTTTTAGGGAAAAAAATCTGTTTCATACACACATACAGAAGTGAAGTGCAAACTTTTAAAAAGATATGGAAGTGAAAAGGTCTACAAAGTCATCCTGAAAAGGAAGAAGAACATAAAAATTTAAAATCCTGTGTGAAAATTTTATTTGCTGTGTCCTCATGTGAGAACCAAAATCTTCTATACCAAAACCTTAAAAGCCAGATGCATGTGTCAATATTTCAAGATGCTTGGGGTTTTATCAGTAGCTGTCATTCTAAGAGCAATTCAGCCTTCACAGAATCTCTCCACTCTTAATTTTCCTGCTCAGTGTCTTTGTTCAGCCCAGCAATTCATCAGAATTTTAAAAACAACTCTCTGTTCTCCCAGCCTTTACTTTCTCTCCTCTTCCAGCCAGAGCTGAATCACAGAGCCTGCTCTGGTAGCCACCCCCTAGGCTCTGTGTGGCTGCTGTAGAAAGTCTCGGCTCCTTCGAGGACCCATGTGTGAGGTCCCTGCAGGCTCTTTGACTCTTTCCACAGCATGCTGTCTTCCATCCACACCTTCATCTTCCTAGTTCTTAAACAACTCCCAAACACTCAAGCATTCTGCACACATCTGTGCCTTTTCACAAATTCTTTGGATGTTCTTTCTCCTTCTCTGTCTGGCCAAGGTACCCTAATTTTTCTGGCCTCACTCACCTGCTACACAGATGCTACAGGCAGGATCAGGCTGGATGTAGATGCATATGATTTCAGAGTCCCAACTTCTTCCTCCCAAGTTACCCTAACTGGATTGTGAAATGCAAACTGCAAGTCTGTGGCAAGAGGCACAGAAGTTCTGTCCCACACGGCTCAGGTTTCTCCTCACCCCACCTCAGCCAGCTAGCCCCAAATTCTGGTGACAAGGTACCCCTGCTCTCCTCACCACCTCCAGCATCACCTTGTAAGCTTCTCAGTAGGGCCTGTGGCTGGAAGTCAGACTCAGATTTAGAATTCTCACATTCCTGGAGCCCCACGTGGGAATTTTCAGCCCCTTCTCCTCCCACACTGCTTCCATCTAGTACCAGGAGGACCCAGAGGCACAGACACATGGATGCCCGAGCTTCCAGGCCAAACTCAATCCACACTGGCTCCCAATCACCACCACTTGGCAAATGGAGCTATTTGGGCAAAGATTTCCAGGGTCCTGAGAACCTAGAATACGGTAGAAGGGAGGGCATGGGCCATGGGTGGCCATATCCTTGTGGCCTCAAGATCAGTTGCATTGTGGGAGGAATGCAGCCTCATCCACCTGGACATTCTGATGAAAGCAAGGGGTGGGGGATAGGGACATTGCGTAGGATGCTTGGCAATGTCCAATATCTGGTGGTTGTCCCATGTGAAGAGAGTGGAAGTTGCTACTGTTACTCACTTGGTAGAGACCAAAGATGCTCTTTACCATCCTACAATGCACAGGACAATCAATGCGGTCACAACAGAACATCTTCTCTAGGGAATTCCCTGGTGATCCCGGGATTAGGACTCAGCTTCCACGGCTGGGGCCTGGGTTCCATCCCTGGCTGCAGAATTAAGATCCCACAAGCAACACAGCCATAAATAGAGAAGGTATATATATCTTCTCCAAAACAGTTAGTTTGTAAGTTGGCTATATATAATACTACTGCCAAATATATCTTCTTAAAGCAGAGTTTGGTTCAGGTGACTTGACTACCTTCCCCCTACCAATTCCTTATAGAACAAAGTCCAAATTTCTTAGCTTCACATTCCACCATTCTTTATCTTGAGTCTACTCTATCAATTTCATCTTTTTCTATTATCTCCATATGTAGCCCAAAGCCTGTGTCTGCACTAGACCCAGACTTAAATATTTCAGAATGCCATGTGGCCATCTCCCATATTTTCCCCATCAACCTTTGGCTTACTCAACCCAGTATCCAGTAGTGAATTAAGTCCCCAGGTGAACCTTCTAATGCAAGTCAGAAATTGTCTATATTTAAACATAATTACCCAATAGGCTGTACCAATCAAAGCTGTATCAATAACATAATGATGACAAGCTCTTGGAGCTGGGAAAATTTTTAATAATGATACCATGTATAAATCCCTGAAGTTATTATCATTATGATATCTTTAGCATAAAATAGGTGATCAATAAATAGTCTCTGTCCCCCACCTCCATAATGAAAAAAAGCATTTCAGTTAAGAAAATCGCTTTTGTAGATAAATTAAGGTAAGATTATTTGCTATGTAAAAGAAATCTTAATGACTTAGCACACAGCACAAGCTTATTTCCCTCTCACATAAAATTCAAAAGAAATGTTCCTGGTTAGGTGGCAGAAATGGAAAAATACACATAGAAGTGGAGAAGGACTCTGCTCCATACAACCATTCACAGCTCCAAGCTGATGGAATCTCCACCACCTTCTACACGGCTTCCAACATCATCCTGTTTGTTAATATCTACTTGGCAGAAGGGGAGGGAAAAGTGCCAAGAAGGTTCTTAATCATCTTGGTCAAGAAATGGCCCACATCATCTCCACTCATATTGTGCTAGCAAGAACTAGCGACATGGCCCAACCTGGATGCATGGGATGGTGGGGCTGGGAAATGTGCGCCTGGGCTGGTTGGGCCTTCTCAGCATGAGCTCTGCTCCAGGAGAGGGACTTTGCCATCTTTGCCACAGCAAAGTGCAGGGGAAGAGAGGAGATAAAGCAATAGCCTGCAGAGTGACCCAGTCTGCCTGGCAGGCCTAGGCATTGAGGTCCCAAGGCAGATGAGACTAGTTAGGCAACTAGTACTAGAGATTATCACACTCAGTGAAGGAAGTCAGGAAGGGACAAATGCCGTATGATAGCACTTATGTGTGGAATCTAAAATATGACTCCAACGAACCTATCTGTGCAACAGGTTGTCAAGGGGAAGGGAACTGGGCAAAGGACAGAGTAGGAGGCTGGGGTTAGCAGATGAAAGCTTCTGTATATAGGATGTACACATGACGAGGTCCTACTGTATAGACAGGGAACCATATTCAACACCCTGTGATAAACCATAACAGAGAAGAATATTTTTAAAAGAATGTAGATAGATAGATAGATAGATACACATATATTACAGGCAGATTCTTTACCATCTGAGTCATCAGAGAAGCACGGGGAGACAAAAATAACATTTTAGAAAACTGCAGTTACAATAGTAAATTATATGGTATACATTATATTATTGGATGAAAGAAAACATCAAAAAGTTGAAAGTTGACTGTAAATATGAATTTCTATACAATAAATTTCCTCTTCCCACTGACTTCTATTATAAAATGAAAGATGCATTTCTCTGGATAATGAAAGTTGATGTGGGAGATACCATGTAGGAAAGTAATAAGTCTTTTATATTGACATGTTTAAAGGAAAATTCTATTCTAACATCTCAATAAAGGTATTGAGATGTCAAAATTGGAACGCTGTACAGTTAAGATTAATTTCATGTTTGACACAACATCATAGAAGTCTAGGGGAAAATGACATTTTAACGGCACCAAATATATGGGCTAAAAATCACCCAGGCATAATTATTTTGAGGTTCTCTGAAGTGGTCCTAACAGTCACTGGATGCTGATGGGCTTTAGAAATTAATAGTCTGGGCCAAGATAAAGAAGGAGAACAAAACATTGCAGAGGCAGCAATTAAAGCAGAGCGGCAAGCGAAGAAACGCAGTGGCCGAGCCTGCAGGTTTATAAAAGCAACCACGGGGAAGCACATTGATTGAAAGGGAACGTTGGAAGGGATGTGAGAATTCCATGAAAAGGGTCCTTAGTGATCCAATTGATTCATTTTTTTTAATTATGGAGAAGTGCCTGAATGAAAACCAGGTTCATTTTATAATGAAAGGAACATTTTTCTGAAGCTACACTTTTGCATTTAAACAGCACTGTTTATCAAGTAACTGTTCCTCAAGGTCTGATTTACAACTATCTCAAATCAAAATAAAATTCATAATAATGGGATCACAGGTGTCTCACTAGCTGTCTGTCCTTGCCTAACTATTGTTTGTTTTTTTTCCCCTGGTGGCTCAGACGGTAAAGAATCCGCCTGCAATGCGGAAGACCTCTGTTTGATCCCTGGATGGGGAAGATCCCCTGGAGGAGAACATAGCAACCCACTGCAGTATTCTTGCCTGTAGAATCCCCATAGACAAAGGAGCCTGGCGGGCTACAGTCCATGGGTCCGAAAGAGTCACACGACTGAGCAACAATGCTTTCACTGTCACATGCCAGAGTATCACCGCTGCTCGTGCGCCATCTAGTGGTCCATATTGTGATATTTTCTGATTTTTGTTGTAGCTGCTGCTGCTAAGTCGCTTCAGTCGTGTCGGACTCTGTGCGACCCCATAGACAGCAGCCCACCAGGCTCCGCCATCCCTGGGACTCTCCAGGCAAGAACACTGGAGTGGGTTGCCATTGCCTTCTCCAATGCATGAAAGTGAAAAGTGAAAGTGAAGCCGCTCAGTCGTGCCCAACTCTTAGCGACCCCATGGACTGCAGCCTACCAGGCCCCTTCGTCCATGGGATTTTTCAGGCAAGAGTACTAGAGTGGGTTGCCATTTGTTGTGGAAAACACTTTAAATGACATTTAAGAGGATCCAACCCGCTCCTGGAGAAAGAAATGGCAACCCACTCCAGTACTCTTGCCTGGAGAATCCCAGGGACGGGGGAGCCTGATGGGCTGCCGTCTATGGGGTCGCACAAAGTCGGACACGACTGAAGTGACTTAGCAGCAGCAGCAACCCACTCCACTACTCTTGCCTGGCAAATCCCATGGATGGGGTAGCCTGGTAGGCTGCGGTCCACGGGGTCGCTAGGAGTCGGACACGACTGAGCGACTTCACTTTCACTTTTCACTCTCATGCATTGGAGAAGGCCATGGCAACCCACTCCAGTGTTCTTGCCTGGAGAATCCCAGGGACGGGGGAGCCTGGTGGGCTGCCGTCTCTGGGGTCGCACAGAGTCGGACACGACTGAAGCTACTTAGCAGCAGCAGCAGCAATGGAGGGATAAGATTATTGTGTTAAAATAGCCAATGACAAAACGTTGAATCACCCAAAAATGCATAGGAGGTTATGTGTAAATTCCTATTAGCAAATATAATTAATAAATGGAGCTTTTGTAGCAAGTGAACATGTTTGTTAACTTGTTGTATCATAATATACAAATCATACCTGCATTTATACCTGCAATGTATCAAGAATCAGAATGCAATAAAATAAACTTGACCCTAAGGAGATCAGCCCTGGGATTTCTTTGGAAGGAATGATGCTCAAGCTGAAACTCCAGTACTTTGGCCACCTCATGTGAAGAGTTGACTCACTGGAAAAGACTCTGATGCTGGGAGGGATTGGGGGCAGGAGGAGAAGCAGACAACAGAGGACGAGATGGCTGGATGGCATCACTGACTCGATGGACACAAGTCTGAGTGAACTCCGGGAGTTGGTGATGGACAGGGAGGCCTGGCGTGCTGCGCCGATTCATGGGATCGCAAAGAGTCGGACACGACTGAGCAACTGAACTGAGCTGAACTGAACTGTACTCTGTCACTTCAGTCCTGTTAGACTCTGTGACCCTTTGGACTGCCAGGCTCCTCTGTCCATGGGATTCTCCAGGCAAGAATACTGGAGTGGGTAGCCACTCCTTTCTCCAGGGGATATTCCCCACCCAGGGATCGAACCTGCATCTCCCGCATTGCAGACGGATTCTTTACCAACTGAGACACCAAGGAACCCCCTACAGATGTATAGTTTGAATATTTTTAAAAAACAATATTTGGGCTTTCTAGGTGACTGGACTTAACGTGATTTTCTATCTATAAAGGACAAAACCTATAGGGATCAATGTGAGTGGTGTCAAGCCCACCATTTCAATTGATCCTTTGTTGAATTATAACCATATATCGCGTTATTCCTTATGTGTAGTGAATAAATAATGAGAGATAATGATATTGGTTTTTATCTTGTAGCTTTATAAATGCCAAGTGCTTTGTTTTCTAACCATCCCAAAGTGACAGAAGAGATTCTTTTCATGTTACATACTTTTCCAGAGGTAAGTTATGAAAGAATGAGAGATTTTGCTGTTGAAGATAAAAGGAGAAGAAAGCAAAATCATATTCTCCGAGCACATATAGATAATATTAGAAGTGTGAAAAGTAGTCATTGCAAATTGGTCCTTGAAACAGCATTTATTATAATAAAAGTCATGTTTATTATTATTAAAGGGACATTTATTATAAACATAATCATTTCAGGAAAACTTTTCTGGAATCAGACATGGAAAAACAGCAACTCCCACTTTTTAAGTTCTTAATATACACTAGGGCTTCTAGGGAGCTCAGTGATAAAGAATCTGCCTGCCAATGCAGGTGATGCAGGTTCGATCCCTGAACACACACACACAGTAAGTACTGAGCACTTTCTTCCTTTGCTTCCTTTAACCGTAACAACAAAACTGTCATTTTACAAAAGGCTGAGTCATTAAGTAATTTGTTCCAAGTCACATTACCAGTAAAGGGTCTCATCTGGGTAGAACCTCTGTGTGTCTGGTTCTGGGTCTTATGCTTGTAAATGTGACCATGCATTTGAGAACCATGTTATAAAAGCCTACACTGTTCATGCATCTCAACAATGCCCAGCCAAGTGCAGACATCGTGCATTCTCCAAGTTGCCATAATCAAGCCAATGGGATAGTGAAACATGTGCTGTGCTTAGTCACTCAGTCATGTCTGACTCTTTGTGACCCCATGGACTGTAGCCTGCCAGGTTCCTCTGTCCATGGGGATTCTCAAGAACAAGAGCAAGGCAAGAACACTGGGGTGGGTATCTATGTCCTCCTCCAGGGGATCTTCCCATCCCAGGGATCAAACCCAGGTCTCCTGCATTGCAGGCTAATTCTTTACTATCTGAGCCACCACAGAAGCCCAAGAATGCTGAAGTGGGTAGCCTATCTCTTCTCCAAGGGGTCTTCCTGACCTAGGAATCTAACCGGGGACTCCTGCATTGCAGGTAAATTCTTTACCAGCTGAGCTACCCAGAAAGCCCATAATGAAGCATAAACAATAGTTAACTGTTAACTAGTATATTCCTTGGGATTACTTGATGAAAGACCCAGCCATTATTGCAGAACAAGGCTACTAATCATTGGAGTAACATGATTCTTAAATGTCAAGGTAGATAAATGTCATGTCGGACTTTTTCAAGGATATAATCATCACAACAGAATAGTGTACTTATTTTTTTCTGGCTTCTTCCAGATAACCAGCATTGGGCTTTTTCTTCAGAAAGATTTGTAACATCTGTTATGTCTTTATCTTCTTTCAACTGTTAGACCAACGTGCCAAATCATCGACTCTACCTTAGTCAGGGTCCCTCTTAATCAAAGAAAGATTCGAGCTCACAATTCATAGCTGTAAACAGACCACTATGGAGCACAGAGATCAAAGTCTGGGGACTGAGCTTTAAGAATGAATTGTAATATTGCGATCACATAAATCTTGCAAAACTGAGTCATACCCACTGGATGGTTTTTTGAGCTGCAGACTAACTAGGCACAACGCTAAGCAATCGGTGTAGAAGAGTATATACACTCTGAGTACTTTACACATTTAAACTAAGAAATGGATGATCTTGTCCTAGTTTGTTAAAAATCTAAAATGTCTAGATTCCTAACTAGAAGGGACTTTTGATGGATACCATTTGCTGTCCCCCTAGTATCTACTCCTTCCCTACTTTTCCCAACCAGTGTAACCCCAGTATTCTCAGGTGGCTGCTAAGATCTCTGCTTCTCAGAGACAGTGAGTCCCCACCTCAGTGCCAGAGATGAATCATGGTTGGTCTAAATCTGTCTTAGTATCTCATTCTCCCCCATCTGGGAGTGTCAATGTGACAAGTTTTGGCCAATGACATGCAAATGGGCTCTTCTGAGTGGGGCCTCAGGGAAAACTTTTGTCTTCCTGAGTAACATGAGTAAACTTGATGGATATAGCCTTTTATCCTTCTCCACCCTTCTGCCAGGGACAGATGCATGGTGCCTGGAGGCACAGCAGACATGTGTGATCATGAGATGACAAGTATGAAAACAAAAGGTGACTTTATTAGGAGGGTAGGACAGAAATATAGAAAGATCCTTGGTCTCTGACAGCATCACTCTGAACAGCTATCTCATCCCTGGGCTGCTTTGCATCTCTCATTATACAACGCAAGCGTTTATTTAAGCCACTGTTTGTTTTATTTTCTGCTCCCTGCAATCTCTTATACTAAGCTGTGCTTACTTGCTTTCCATTGTCCAGCTTCCCCAGGTCCAGTGCGTGTCTTCTGTTGCTTCAGTCATGTCCCACTCTGAGACTTCACGGACTGTAGCCTGCCAGGCTCCTCTGTCCTTGGGGATTCTCCAAGCAAGAATACTGGAGTAGGTTGCCATGCCCTTCTCTAGGGGATCTTCCCAACCCAGGGATGGAACTCAGGTCCCCCACATTGCAAGCGAATTCTTTACTGTCTGAGCCACCAGGGGAAAAATAATTGCAATTTTGGGGACTTCCCTGGCTGTCTGGAGGTTAAGACTCTGTGCTCCCAATGCAGAGGGCATAGGTTTAATCCCTGGTTGGGGAACCAATGTCCCGTATGCCATAGCCGTAAAATAAAATTGCCATTTTTGTAGGTCAAAAATTGTTGAAAATTTTTGAAGACTTAGTTGTGCTAAATCTCTTCAGTCATGTCCAACTCTTTGCAACCCCATGGACTATAGCCTACAAGGCTTCTCTGTCCAAGGAATTCTCCAGGCTAGAATATTGAGGTGGGTTGCCATTTCCTCCTCCAAGGGATCTTCCCAACCCAGGGATGGAACCTGTGTCTCCTGTGACTCCTGCACTGCAGGTGAACTCTTTACCGCTGAACCACCAGGGAAGTCCTCATATGGCTCAACCCACATTTTAAATAGATGCGGAATTTAAAAACATTTCACTTCTTCAGTAGTCAAAACTTCTCTTTTCTCTCTCCCTTTCAGCCACCTGAAAGTATATCTTTTTCTGAATATTTCTGATATTTTATCTGTGGTGTGTTAACAAACCACCTCATTTGTAGGGGGAATTCAGTTCAGTTCAGTCTCTCAGTTGTGTCCGACTCTGCAACCCCATGAATCGCAGCACGACAGGCCTCCCTGTCCATCACCATCTCTCGGAGTTCACTCAGATTCACGTCCATCGAGTCCGTGATGCCATCCAGCCATCTCATCCCCTGTCGTCCCCTTCTCCTCCTGCCCCCAATCCCTCCCAGCATCAGAGTCTTTTCCAATGAGTCAACTCTTCTCATGAGATGGCCAAAGTACTGGAGTTTCAGCTTTAGCATCATTCCCTCCAAAGTAATCCCAGGGTTGATCTCCTTCAGAATGGACTGGTTGGATCTCCTTGCAGTCCAAGTGACTCTCAAGAGTCTTCTCCAACACCACAGTTCAAAATCTTCAATTCTTCGGCACTCAGCTTTCTTCACAGTCCAATTCACACATGACTACTGGAAAACCCTAGCCTTGACTAGACGGGCCTTTGTTGGCAAAGTAATGTCTCTGCTTTATAATATGCTATCTAGATTGGTCATAACTTTCCTTCTAAGGAATAAGCGTCTTTTAATTTCATGGCTGCAGTCACCATCTGCAGTGATTTTGGAGCCGAAAAAAATAAAGTCAGCCACTGTTTCCACTGTTTCCCCATCTATTTCCCATGAAGTGATGGGACCAGATGCCATGATCTTCATTTTCTGAATGTTGAGATTTAAGCCAACTTTTTCACTCTCCTCTTTCACTTTCATCAAGAGGCTTTTTAGTTCCTCTTCACTTTCTGCCGTAAGGGTGATGTCATCCGCATATCTGAGGTTATTGATATTTCTCCCGGCAATCTTGATTCTAGCCTGTGCTTCTTCCAGCCCAGCATTATATGCACACTGCATATAAGTTAAATAAGTAGGATGACAATATACGTACAGCCTTGACGTACTCCTTTTCCTATTTGGAACCAATCCCTAGTTCCGCATTTGCTGATTTCTGTGAGGTAAATGCTCCCACCGTGGCCATTTCAAGTCAACTTGAGGTCACCAAACAAGAAATTGGAAGATATGCACACCATGAGCTCTTGTGAGCTGGAACCACAGCACCCCCTCCTCCACGCTGGCCACAGCTCTTTGCTATAGTGTCTGATGGGCTGTGCTAAAGTTGCTACAAAGTGATTGACTCTTCCTACTATGAGTCCTCTTCATAGGGTTAGGGCAAAAATGTGAGAAGAAGGATAAAATTAGGACTTGGTTTCCCAGGTGGCACTAGTGGTAAAGAACCCACCTGCCAGTGAAGGAGACATAAGAGACACAAGTGTGACCCCTTGGTCAGGAAGATCCCCTGGAGGAGGGCATGTCAACGCATTCCAATACACTCGCCTGGAGAATCCCCATGGACAGAGGAGTCCAGTGGGCTACAGTCCACAGGGTCTCAAAGAGTCAGACTTGACTGAAGCAACTGAGAACATGCACCAGACTTGGGGAGACTGGACAATGGAAAGGGTATGTCTCTACCCTTTGATTCATTTGAATTTCTTACTGAAAAAATGCACAATGTGAGAGTAGGGGGTTAAGTTTTATTTGGGGCAATATGAGGACTGCAGTCTGGGAGACAGCACCTCAGATAGCTCTGAGAAACTGCCCCAAAGAGATGGAGTTGGGAAGGGGGGCGACAGTATATATGTGATTTTGGCAAAGGGCGAGTACATGCAATCAAGCACATATTTTTTGTAGAAAGTTTCTGCTGGTCTCATGAAGCTTCTACTCATCCTAAAAAACTGTCGTCACCATGATTTTAGTGCTTTTCTATATAAGAGGAGATATAAGAACTGTGCTCATAAAATCAGCTCTTGAGAATATCTAGCTATCTATCTGTTCTGCCAGTTTTTTCCTGAACATAGAGTGCCTTATTTCTGCTCTCCACCCTGAACTCCTTCAGGGGGTGTTGGAGGTCAGCAGCTGCAGGAATGCATGATTTAATCCTTATAGAGACAGATGGAAAGCACCCACGGCAAGTGCCAATTTGTAGTTGACAAGATCTTATGAGAAAGAATACAGAAACTATGTAAGATGGTACCCACCAGGGAAACAAATAAACAAAAAAAAACTTTCATTAACACAAACTTTTTTTTTTTTAACCAACCAGCACTTCCATTGCCTAAGTCTATTCATTGTCTTTAAAAGAATGGACAAGAAAGAAAAGATACCCCTCATTTGCTTATTCACTTTTTTAAAAAACAGTGTTTTTGTCAAAGTGACGAAAGACGAAGTGCTTGATTTCCTTTTGGGATAATGATCTTTATAAAAAGGTCATAACAAAACTAATTTCCTCTAGTTGTTAAATGCCAAATAACTGTCTAGTTCTCAGACATTGACACTTTCATTTGCTTTGGGTAAGTGATCCAAGAAATGATTAAAATTCTTCCCGGTTAAAACCAGAGCGCAGCAAGGACTCCAGTATCAAGTATGAAGTCTCCACATTCCTCTTCATAAGCATCTTTACCCTGGACTGAGAGATTCTCTCCAGAGCTGCACACAGAATCACTTGTTCTTACCTTGGATTTCCTTTTATGCTTAAGGAGCCCGTCTTTGAGGAGTGGAAGTGAGGAAGCTTTTGTCCTTTGAGGACACTTGAAGGTGACAAATGACACATTGACAGATTTTCCTTTCAGGGCTGAATCATACCAGCCCTTCAGATGTTGTAAGTTGAACATTCTCCCTGGACAGAAATCAAAATGCCCTCCAGTCTCAGAAATATTTTTTAAATAGGTTAACCTTTATATTAAAATTAAACAGATTTTGGTTGTAAATAAATTTTTTAAGAAAAAAAATGTCTGATATTGATTAAGACATACTTACCAAAGAAGGGATATAACAAATGAGAGGAAAGTGAAGCTAACATGAATTTGAAGCAGGAGAGTCTTAATAGAGGAGGGATTTGACCAGGGCTTTGAAGGATGGGGAGAGAGGTAAAGATGGCTGAAGCAAAGTAGAGTGAAGGGAAGAGAAAGGGAGGTGATGGAAAGCCCACATTTCCTCCCTACTGGCTTTCTAGATCTTATGACATTGCCTATTTCAAGAAAGATACACCAAAACAACTTCTAAAACCCATCCATCTTTCCAGCTATTTTAAGCCATAATTCAGGATTCTAATCTCTGGACCCATTTGTGGTGCTGATGTCCTTGAGAATAAGGAACCATTTGGGTATGATGCCTATTCCAACAAGGCCATGGATATACAGGTCTGTCAGATTTCTTTCTCCAAAGTGCCATTTATTTTCTTCTGCTTAACCACTGCTTTAAAAATAGGAAGAGTCTTTGTTTTTCTGTTTTTTAATTTGATAGGCTGTTCAAAGTGTAATAGTGTATTTTCTGTTTCCGGAAAGAAAAAAAAAAAAAGGCAAAATTCCCAGCTAATCCAAGATGTTCCCATCAAGTCTGTGAATCTTAGAGACTAAAGTTTTGAAGTCACTTCCATCCTAACTCTTTTTCTGCTTTGTGTCCTTGTGGCGCAAGTGGGAACACATCTCTCCCTGACTTCTGGATACACCAGTCCTTGTAAGGCAGTGAAAAAAACACAGAGGTTAGCACCCTCCACACACTAGTTCGTTAAATCCCCACAATAATTCAGTGTGTCCCATTACCACCCCCATTTCACACGTGAGGAAGCCGAGGCACTAAGAAGCTAAGCAACTTGCCAGAGACACGCTCCAGTGGCAGAGTCTGCAGATCTCCAGTGCAGGCAGTGTGCTCCCAGTGCTAAGTTTGACAGCCACCCTCCACTCCTTTGGCAAAAGGACGGTAGGTTCCCCTGCTTAGTTATGTCTCAGATACCTTCGTTCTTTCCCTGATATAGCTGCTTTAGACCATCATCAGTCCTTACCCAGCTTTACTGTGATGACCTTCTAACTGGTCTCCCTGTCTCTGGACCGTTTCCCACTCTCCTAGCCCGTCCTCAGCCCAGCCTGTAGGGACAGAGTGCTTTTCCCAGATTGCCCATCCGATCGAGTCTTTCCCTGGGGCTTTCGGGAGAAGGCTGAAACTTCATCTCTTACAAACCCTGACCCTGCGTGTTGCGAGCCCTCTATCCCTACTCTTCAGCACATCCCAACAGAGCAGTCCTGCTAAACTGCCTCCCCTTTCCCAAGCATGTCATGCTTTTGCTTGCGTTGTCCTATTGTGCTGACTCCCTGTTTTCCATTTAGTTGATTTTTGCTAACCCTTCCAAACTCTAATCCAAGAGTATCTGTCAGCCCTCTCCTATCTATCACAGTGTCCTGGGCATAGCCCACATCGTAGCTCACATCCTCAAGAAGCTCCTGCTGAGTTAAGGAGGCAGACAGCTAAACCAAGTAATGGACAATTCCTGTTTTCAAATCACAGTTCTTAATATTGTATGATGTCTTATAGTAATCACAGACATTCAAGCAGCTGATAGTATTCACAGAGAAAAGTGTCATTTTGGGGATTGCTATGTTTTAAATGGGAAAGATAGCTTGTCTAGTCAAGGAGGCCTAGCCATGTCATGTGTTTCTAAATACATCTGTGCAAATCTCCTCATTCAAGTCTACTGAGAGGAGACCTGTAAAGTGTTTTACAACAGAACTAATTTTTTTAGTTTTATTTCCTTTGGAAGTTATAGCTTTTAACTTATTTCTTAGTATTCTTTGTTTAATTTCCTAAAAGTGAAGCTGCTCAGTCGTGTCCGACTGTTTGCAACCCCATGGACTATAGCCTGCCAGGATCCTCTGTCCATGGGATTTTCCAGGGAAGAGTGCTGGAGTAGGTTGCCATTGCCTTCTCCAGGGGATCTTCCCGACCCAGGGATTGAACCCGGGTCTCCCACATTGCAGGCAGATGCTTACCCTCTGAGCCACCAGGGAAGTCCCTCCAAAAAAATGAAGATAAAAAAATAAGAAAAAAAGGAAATCTTAAAAGACAATTTATTTTTTAAATAAGTGAAGTACTGCTTATTGCTCTATTTTGCAAGTTTATAAAGCTTTGACCCTGGACATGAAATAGGAAGAGGAGCTGGATAACTGTAGCAGAGGCAAGTGCATTTTGTGGATTGGCTGTGCTGGAATCAGATTAATCTAAATTAAGGAAGACCTGGAAGCAGTATGTAATGTTTGCATATACTTTCAAGCTAGATTCTGCCAAATTGTGAACCTCCCCCTTCAAATACCAACCCCCCCCCAACAGACACACACACACATACAATAGTCATTTCATCTTTTGCGCAGTTGATCAGTTGATTAATTATTTGCTTGTGCAGGTGAAAGACCTGGAGAAAGATGCATGCTATATCAATACTATAGCCTAGTTTGGAGGGCACCTAGATATAGATTATCCAAAACATTTTTACTTAATGTACTTTCAACGAGCATTGAGTAAAAAACATTATCATTGCCAAAGTGTGAGTATTCTTTGGAAGCCAAGCAGAGAATAAAAGTGGAGGGTAACAAACTGACAAGAACCATAGACCTTCCATCCACTATAGGATGCCAGAAATGCAAATATCATGTTTATGGCATCATGTAGAATTTACAGTTTTAAGAAAATGATTAGGTCTTATAAACTTTCACAAGACCTACGACATTGTGAACAAATTTGGACTGTATATCAGCTATTCTTATTTGGATCCTAGTTCCCTTTCTTTTGTATCCTCTCTGTATTCAAAAGGCTCAAAGTCTAAAAACTATCTTTTTCAGAATTGCTTGGAGCTAAAGTTTTAAATGTGATTTAAGTCTGGCTAATGATACAGACTCATATAGATATAGAAAGCAAAATGTAGGGGAGTCCACCTTTGTGGTGAATAAGATAGCAAGCAAGTTCCCCAAAACATAGATGTTTGTGGCGGCCGGACTCTGTTCTCACGCCTGGTTCTCAGCTTCCCAGACGTGAGCAGGTATGGTGATGGCAGCTGTGACAGCAGGAGCAATAGCAGCTATGGTGGGTAGATACGGGAACCACTAATAGATCAATGGTAGTCCCACGACCTTCCAATACATCTGTAAGTGCCTAATGGCCTATGCTAAATTTCCTCCTAACTGAAAAATCTAAACTGATTTCTAGGTTATGAGCTAAACTCTGATATAATATCTAAACTGTAACTTGGAAAATCTGATTTATAACAGAAAATGCATATAATTCAATATCTATGCCTAACTCTGTCCTATCCCCACTGTGCTAGGTCAGAAGATAGATCCCCACACTGAGGTTAGGGTTACTGTTGGTCTGTTTGTGAGTATGGTACTTACATATATGCTCTGTGTAAAGTATGTGAGGCAGAAGCTCAGGAATCGATAGTTACAAGAGGGATCTGTGTCTGTGGAAGGAGTGGCGTCTGAATTCATGAAGAGCCAGTAATGAAATGGCTTTTTTTTTAGACCGTTGTTAGTGATTCTCCTCCTCTTCCCCTCCCCCATCACCTCCTCTGCTGGGTTCTCCTTTCTCAGAGCTCTGGATGTGGAGGTAGCCCAGACACTCCACCTAGGACTTCTCTCTGCTCCTGTGCACACTCCTCAAGCAATCTCATCTGGGTGTGGGTGTATGGCTTTACATGCCGTCATGATGCCAATGACTTGAAGTCCTCAAGTCAGAGCAGTTCCAGGGCACCACATGGTTAGTTTCTTCATGGATGGATTGGGGAGAGGATTGTGGTAAGAGGTGGATAACTGACTAATTCTCAGGTGTTTGGGTTTTTTGGAATCCCTACAAACTGATGTATAGAGTCTTCTAGAAACCATCCTCAAAGGGCCTCTCTGAGGCTGAGAGGTAAAGACTACTCATGATATACTGAAGCCCCAGATATGTTAACAAAAGAAAAAAGACAAAGGAATATTACAAAATTGTAGTGTATTTCAAATGTTTATAGTGGATAAATGAATGCCTTTAAAGTACATGCAAATCAGTGCCTCTGCTTACAGCCTCATTTGCCATAGACCCAACGGTTTCTTGCTCCCTCCTACTGCTGGTCTTGTAAGCTTGTGAAGTGCTAACACCAAGCAAGACTCTGGGGATGTGGCAGCATTTAAGCTGGAGGCCATCCTTCTTCTGGCAAAGGGAAACGGAGCTGGGCTCACCACTTCTGTAGTCCCTACACTCATCCACTCAATCCCAATGTTATCTTCAAGTATTCCCACCTTTGACAAAGACTATCTCCTTAACCAACTTAAGCTGAGCCTTCTGAGCATTCTTCCTGACTGGGCCTTGTCCTTGACCTGCTAAGTCAGCTTAATCATAAGTGTTCACCTGTTAATAGGATGTCAGAAATAGAAAAATTTTGAAGATAATCCCCCATCTTTGATCTCTAATCATGTCCCTCTTCCCTCACCTCTGGTATCTCACCTAGTCTCTCATTACTTTTCCATCCACTGACCTTCTCACTTTGCCCCCTGGCTATAATTCCACAGAAACCCTTACTGTTTCTGCAGTCGAGCTCAGTTCTGTATTGAAGTCTCTCTTCTCTACTGCAGTACCTCAAATAAACTCTGTCTTGCCATTTTTAACAAATATCTGATGCAGTTTCTCTTTGACATTTTATGTCCTTCCTCTCTCAAACCCAACTTACTTAAGACTGGATAAAGCATATTAACTTCAGAGATGGGGCTGATAGACTAACGCGAAGTCATCATACTAGCTTTCAGGCAGGAGTTCTGCTAGTTCTACCAGGCACTTACGGGTCAGACACTGAGCTCTGAATCACAGAGAGGATGAAGGTTACCCAGAGCAAAGCTGAAGACAGTATTGTGTCTTTCACTCACTGCATCTTTCGTAACATTCTCTGTTAGTCACTCAGTCATGTCCAACTCTTTGTGATCCCATGAACTGTAGCCGGCCAGGCTCCTCTGTCCATGCAATTCTCCAGGCAAGAATACTGGAGTGAGTTGTCATTCCCTTCTCCAGGGTATCTTCTGGACCCAGGGGTCAAACCTGGGCCTCCCACATGGCAGGCAGATTCTTAACCACTTGAGCTTGGTTTGGGGAAGCCATTGTGTTCTGCACGGGTGCCTTGTGATCTTGAACTCTGACATCCTACCTACCTGCCAACTTTCTGTGCTTGAAAAACTTCTATCTTTTACCAAGATCAGAACTTGGTAAAACTACATCTATTCCTTCAGAGAACTATTTCCATTTAAATCTCTTAATGGGAAACAATCTTGAAGCACAGTCTTTCTAAAAAGTAGAATGTTTATAGTAGTTTGATATGATGTTCCTCTGAGTATTTGTATTTTTAACAGGGAATATTGTTTAGATGCCATGATGGCATCTTAATTGTGGAAGGCCACCAAGAACTGAAACTGTCTACTCTGATACTTGATCTGCACATCATGAACAAAACCCACACCCACTGTTTACATTAGCATCATTTTGCTACTCCTCTGTCTTCATCAGCATTGCATTATTTTTCCAGAAGTCTTCTGCCCAGAGACATGGCTTGATTGTTCACTACAAGACCTTCAAAAAAAAAAAAAAAACCCATTACGTCTTCAGTGAATAACACAAACAGAAAGTTTGCATGTAGGAATCTTTGAACCCCTTGCCTTGATGTTTCCAAAAATCTTGGATGGTTGCATTGTGGTCCTTAGCCCCATTCTGAAAGACTTGCCTTACATCATCCTTTTAATTCTCAATCAATTCTGTCCTCATCTTCTCCCACTCCAAGAAAACAGTAGAGCTTTGTGAGGTGGTGGTCACCCTTTTGGGATAAGCGGTAAAGGCAGACTTGTCTTATCAACAGCTTCTATTGGTGATATTTGGGGAGCCATCTTTTATCAGCTCAGGAATGTTGAATTGAGTGAAATCTGTAGCTGTTCCTTTAAGCCATCCATAAATGTGAGGCTGGCTCTAGGCTGACTTCTTTTAAACTGTATATAATAGAAAGGCACAAAGGTGCCAGAAAATTCTCTTAGTTGTCAGGATAGATTAAACCTCATAACAAACCCACAAGATGCCAAAATTCTATCATTCCTCAAAAATCCAAAAACTCATATGAGTCATAACTGTATCCACATTTGAATGTGCCAATTAAAAGAGTAAGATAAATTTTGCAAAGTGTTGTTGCACTAGTAGAGTGTCAGTTCTAAACAGGAAAATATTCTATATTTCTGTTGTAAGATACCCTTCAGCAAGGAGCTATTTTCATACATAACTACTGTGGGAATGCAAAAACAGTAACACATTTCATTTTGGAAGGAGAGAGATATATGAGCTACCACAAGTTTTACAATATGTCTTTAAAGCTTCTGAGAGCTGGTATATAGCAAATTGAAAGAGATTTTTTTTTTTCTCTCATTCAGCTTAAAAATAATTTTTACTATTTCATAGTCAAGAAGCCACTAGAGGGCCCTAAAGCCCACCTTAAATCCAGAAAATTCTCATTTCAAAGGGAGTGATCAGTGCATGTAGGTTGTGTATGATCTGGCAGGAAGCAGAAAAAACTCTAGTCATTTGCTGATGAGTAAGACCCAGAAAAATGGAATTCATACCAAAGTATAATATATATCCTGCATCTACTTAATTGCTTAACAGAAGGAAGTTTTATTCCTCACATAGCAGAATTTTTCTCTCTGGGAACAAACAGGTACAGACCATAATAACCACTTGTCTCCAATGAGAGTATTTTCTCAGGTACTGATAAAAGTAGTTTGTTTTCCAATGTTGACCCAATGATTGAAGCTTTTTAGCAGGAATTTTATAGTAAAGGAATTCATTTTATAAGAAATAGTGAATTTGAGTGAGGCAATAATTCAATTGCATTGATCAGCATAAGAAACAATACTACACAGAATTTTTTGCAAAAAATCATGTGTCCGTGTATAGTGCACAGAGAATTGCTGCCCCTCATGGCCCATAGCTCCGCCAGCCCTCACTGACACCGCCCTGGCCTGTCCGCCTCCCTCCCCACAGGGCCAGCGACTGTGGCCCCCTTGGTCCAGTTCCCTCCCCATTACCTGGTTCAGTGGCTCTTTAAAATGTCCCTGGCGTGACAGTTCCAGGGACAAAAGAAGTACTCAGCACATATTCACGAAAGTTGTACATGTTACTTAGAAGGAAGCAGTCACATTTAGTGCTGTAAATTAATTGGCTCATTCAAAACAGAAATTCAAATTAAGCGAAGGTCCAGAGCTCCACAGCTGAGATAGTGTTGAAGTAGAGATAAGGAAAAGTGCAGAATGAAAAGCAGCGACTTATCACAGCAGGAAGTAGGAGGCCCCTGTGTCCCTGAGACCCAGGTGAGACTCCCAGCAGTGAGGAGGAATCTTGGAGAAGACACCAGATTTTCCACAAGGCAGGAAATGGGAACTCAAGCCAGCCTGATTAAAATCTTCAAGGATCAAAAGACCCCAGGGGGCCCAAAATTGTTGCGTTAGCATTTAAAAATAGAAACTATACGGAGAAGTGGGCAGCTGAAATGCGAACGACAGAAAGGTTCTGGGCAAATGGGTTCAGCAGCAGCCTCATGACACAGGTGAAAAGGGAACTGTCCTTGGCCAAAGGGGATGGCGAGAGAGACACAGCTGGAGAAGGAAATGTTTGTAAAGGCAGCGGGTGAATGCTGCCTGAGTGCAGGTAAGGTCAAGACTGAGCATTTCTTAATCAGTCATGGCTCCAGACTCTTTAAAATCCACATGTCTAGATTTATCTGGCAAAATAAAGCTCCATTTCATGAGTGAGCCACAGCAAGACTAAGGAGAGAAAAATTATTTTGCCCTTTTCTGTGTTTTGTTATTCCCAGCACTCCTTCTCTTAAGGTTATTTCTATGTCTGAGATGAGCATACGTTTTCACTATCTGGCAACATGTCTGATTTTTATGTTTATTAGTATGCTTTATTTGTTTCTGTCATAAAAGATCCAGAAATGAGTGAAACTACGTGTTCAGCTGATGACTCGTGAGCCTTCATTTCTCAAGGTGCCCCTGGTTTCTCAACAAAGGATCACCCTTCTCCTGGCTGGATCATAGCACCAGCTCCTGATTTGCAAGCTCACTTATCACAGTGCATCAATTGAAATAGATTCACGCACTCATCGAATATCTACTCAGCATCTACTATAGTACATGCTGCAAAGAAAGAAAGAAACAAGCCAGATTCCTACCCTCAGTGAACTCAGTTCAGTTCAGTTCAGTTCAGTTCAGTCACTCAGTCGTGTCCGACTCTTTGCAACCCCATGAATCGCAGCACACCAGGCCTCCCTGTTCATCACCATCTCCCGGAGTTCACTCAGATTCACTTCCATCGAGTCCATGATGCCATCCAGCCATCTTATCCTCGGTCATCCCCTTCTCCTCCTGCCCCCAATCCTTCCCAGCATCAGAGTCTTTTCTAATGAGTCAACTCTTCGCATGAGGTGGCCAAAGTACTGGAGTTTCAGCTTGAGCATCATTCCTTCCAAAGAAATCCCAGGGCTGATCTCCTTCAGAATGGACTGGTTGGATCTCCCTGCAGTCCAAGGGACTCTCAAGAGTCTTCTCCAACACCACAGCTCAAAAGCATCAATTCTTTGGCACTCAGCCTTCTTCACAGTCCAACTCTCACATCCATACATGACCACAGGAAAAACCATAGCCTTGACTAGACGGACCTTAGTCGGCAAAGTAATGTCACTGCTTTTGAATATGCTATCTAGGTTGGTCATAATTTTTCTTCCAAGGAGTAAGCGTCTTTTAATTTCATGACTGCAGTCACCATCTGCAGTGATTTTGGAGCCCAAAAAAATAAAGTCTGACACTGTTTCCACTGTTTCCCCATCTATTTCCCATGAAGTGATGGGTTTTGCATTGCCTTTCTTTGGAATTGGAATGAAAACTGACCTTTTCCAGTCCTGTGGCCACTGCTGAGTTTTCCACCTTTGCTGGCAGATTGAGTGCAGCACTTTCACAGCATCATCTTTCAGGATTTGAAACAGCTCAACTGGAATTCCATCACCTCCACTAGCTTTGTTCGTAGTGATGCTTTCTAAGGCCCACTTGACTTCACATTCCAAGATGTCTGGCTCTAGGTTAGTGATCACATAGTCATGACTATCTGGGTCGTGAAGATCTTTTTTGTACAGTTCTTCCATGTATTCTTGCCACCTCTTCTTAATATCTTCTGCTTCTGTTAGGTCCAGACCATTTCTGTCCTTTATTGAGCCCATCAAGGAACTCAGGTCTAGTAAAAAAGAAAGAAAATTAAGTGATGATAAGACACTCTAGTGATGATAAGATACTGTTGATGTTCATATGGTCTAAAGCTTTAGGCTGCGGGTTGTATGTATTTGTTAGTACTGTTTGGTGTTGTCTGGGGGGCTCTAAAAAGAGCTCTGCCTAGTCCCTTATGTCTCTGTGCAAAAAGAATTCAGTAAGAGACAAAGTGATAGACAAGAAGTGACTTATTAGAATAGGATGCTTGTGAGGCTTATAAGCGGGAGGGCAAGGGGAAGGAGTGTCATCCCCTGAGAACTTATTGGGCTACCATTTTATAATCAAAGGAAAAAGTGGGGAGAGGAGAAAACCTTTTTTATCTTTCTTGAGTAATGTCATTCTCCTCCTCCAGGTTGGGCAGGGGAGTTTTCTTGTCCCTACATGGTCAAGCTAGGTGCACAGATTATTGTTTTTCATGTGTGCAGAGAGCATGCCCTAGGGATCATTAACTTACTGAGCTCACCAGGCAGGATGTGAGTCTCATGGCACCATTGTTTTTTGTTTGGGGACATATCTTGTGCTTCTGTTGCATGGTTTTATTGCTAAGCAAGCCTGATTGGTTTTGTTAAGTAAACCTGCTTTCTTGAATAATCATTAACTTACATGTATCTCCTTTTTTTTTTTTTTTTTAACTTATAACCCTCTAATGGGATTAACTATTTAATCACCTATTTTGGTCCCTGGTGACTCAGAGGTTAAAGCATCTGCCTGCAATGCAGGAGACCTGGGTTCAATCCCTGAGTTGGGAAGATCCCCTGGAGAAGGAAATGGCAGCCCACTCCAGTATTCTTGCCTGGAAAATCCCATGGACAGAGGAGCCTGGTGGGCTACACTCCACGGAGCAGCAAAGAGTCGGACACGACTGAGCGACTGCACTTTGTCCCTTTACTCTGTCTCCATCGTTAGGAGTCCACTCAAAGCAAGAAAACTCAGCCATCCCTCACCACAGTTTATTTTTCTCAGACAAGAGCAGAGCTGGGGAGTTCAGGGCTGGTGCAGGAGCGCCACGATGCCATTAGGGACCCGGCATTTCCATCTTTCCCTCCACCATCCTTAGCTTGGAGGCATTTGCATTCATGTTCATTGCCTTATGGTTGCAAAATAGCTGCTACACTTCAAAATATCACATCTGTCCATGTTCGAGGAAGAAGAACTGGCAAAAAGAAGCACACTAGCCCATTCGGTCTCTTTTTTATCAAGGAAGTGTGGATGAAGAATGTCATCAGGAAACAGAGGGTATTGAAATCGTCAAGCCATCAGCCACTGCCACTGCCCCCAAGAAAAACAGGATTTTGTTTCCCTACATAATTAAGGTGTTTCCAGGGATGCCAACACTACAATTACCCCCTAACTTATTCTCAAATAGGAACATGGCCTTCCTTAGCCATTCATTGGCTTTAGTACTTTAGCCACTGTGTTACACTCCTTTAATCTTTTAACAACCACTTTATGAGAGGTGCTAAGGCACACAAAAATTGAGTTAACTGCCCAAGTCATGGGACCCATAAGTAGTAGAGTGAGGATTCAGCTCAGACAATCTGCCTCTCACTGGACCCTGGGTAGTCACCTCAGTAGCCCAAAACTGTAGCCCAGTAAGGGGGCATGGCACCCCTCTGCCCCTGCCCTCCCACTTATAAGCCTTAGGACACTAAGTCACCTCTCCTGATATTGAGGGAGATTATATTCTCAGCAGTTCTTCAAGCTACAGACGTGAGACCCCTGGAAAGTGAAAGTGTTAGTCACTCAGTCATGTCTGACTCTTGCGACCCCATGGACTGCAACCCGCCAGGCTCCCCTGTTCATGGGATTCTCCAGGCAAGAATACTGGAGTGAGTTGCCATTCCCTGCTCCAGGGGATCTTCCTTATCCAGGAATAGAACCCAGGTCTCCTGCATTGCAGGTGGACTCCTTACCACCTGAGCCACCTGTGAAGCCCAGCTGCTCTTATCTGGCATGGAATTCTCCAGGCCAGAATACTGGAGTGGGTAGCCGCTCCTTTCTCCAGGGGATCTTCCCAACGAAAGGATCAAACCCAGGTCTTCCGCATTGCAGGGGGATTCTTTACCAGCTCTGAGACCCCTGGAAACAACTCTAAATCAGCTTAGAAAGGGGCATGGTTAACACTAATAATTCATGAATATCACAGATTAAGATTTTAACCGTTCATTCATTCATTCAGTAAATACTTATTGAACCCCTGGCTTGTGCTAGGTAGTACTCCAGGTCCTTGAGAGTCAACTGTGAACAAGACAGTGTAGACACTGGCCTAAGAGTCCATAGCTTCTCAAGAAGACAAGCAAATAAATGACATTTAATGCGTGATATGATAGGAAAAATTTAAGGAGCTATGAAATAGTACAGGGGCATGGTTTTTATTTAAAGAGTGGAAGTAGGAAGTGATGCTTCAGGCCTCTGAAAGGTTGAAGTTGGCCAAAGAAGCTGCTGAAAGGAAAAACTGTTCCAGGAGGAGAGAAAGAGAGAGCATGTGTGTTAGGGAAGGAAAGGGCTGTACATCTACTGTCAGGAAAACCTGGTTTATTGGATAATTGGAATGAATTACAAAACCCCTGGGGCAAAAGTTCAAGGAGAAAAATGGAGGAGTAGCAGAAGAGTCCTGAAGAGCTCTATAACCTAAAGCCAATTTAAGGTCAAGTGCTTTGTTTATGGATTTAGTTTGTCACAATTAGAACCGTAATTATAATTACAAACTGTCAGCAGTAAAGAAAGCATAATATAGCTTACGTCATTTTTGTTCCAAACGAGCTTGTTAACTTCATGGTACATTGATCATTTTTAAATGAGTTTGTTTTTTTTTTCTTACTAACTTAAAAATGTTTGGAAATGAAATGCTCAACATTCTAAAACATTTCTTATGTTTTATAATGGAGGAAAATAGATGTCTGTGTGCTATCTGACAACACACTTGGTCTTAATTCTCCTTGTTTAGTGCCATTGGGTAATCTGGGTTGGAAGCCAGTGAACAAGTGACTCATTGATCTGCTAAATCCTGGGTATAGAATGTAAGGGGTCTCAACACATAGGAAGGACAGGGAGATAGGTAAGGAAGCAGAGCGGCTTTGGGAAGAAACCGTGAAAGAAGGACATACAGCTCTGGAGTTGTTTGGATATATACTCTCTGGAAAGTGTAGTGAATGTAGTGAAATGTAGTCCTGCAGAGAGGTGACCCTTGCACTGCCAGGAGAAATAGTCCCACCCCTCCCCACCCAGAGGCTCAGGGCTCTTCATTCACAGGCACAATAGAAAATACACAATTCTGAGGGATTCATTCATTCAACAACAGTGAATAAAACAGCAGTGAATAAAGCAAAGAGTGGAAAGAGTGGAATAACAAAGCAGTGAATAAAGCAAACAGAAACCTCTGCCTTCTTGAAACTTATATTCTAGTGCAGCAGAGAAAACCCAGTAATATGCAAAAAGCAGCATTTCATGACTGCACTGCTGCGTGTGCTGAGTTGCTTCAGTCAGTTCAGTCAGTTAGTCACTCAGTCGTGTCCGACTCTTTGCGACCCCATGAATCGCAGCACGCCAGGCCTCCCTGTCCATCACCACCTCCCGGAGGTCACCCAGACTCACGTCCATCGAGTCCGTGATGCCATCCAGCCATCTCATCCTTGGTCGTCCCCTTCTCCTCCTGTCCCCAATCCCTCCCAGCATCAGAGTCTTTTCCAGTGAGTCAACTCTTCACATCAGGTGGCCAAAGTACTGGAGTTTCAGCTTTAGCCTCAGTCCTTCCAATGAACACCCAGGACTGATCTCCTTCAGAATGGACTGGTTGGATCTCCTTGCAGTCCAAAGGACTCTCAAGAGTCTCTTCCAACACCACAGTTCAAAAGCATCAATTCTTCGGTGCTCAGCCTTCTTCACAGTCCAACTCTCACATCCATACATGACCACTGGAATAAACCATAGTCTTGACTAGACGGACTTTTGTTGGCAAAGTAATGCCTCTGCTTTTGAATATGCTATCTAGGTTGGTCATAACTTTTCTTCCAAGGAGTAAGTGTCTTTTAATTTCATGGCTGCAATCACCATCTGCAGTGATTTTGGAGCCCAAAAAATAAAGTCTGACACTGTTTCCACTGTTTCCCCATCTATTTCCCATGAAGTGATGGGACCAGATGCCATGATCTTCGTTTTCTGAATGTTGAGCTTTAAGCCAACTTTTTCACTCTCCACTTTCACTTTCATGGCTTTTTAGTTCCTCTCCACTTTCTACCATAAGGGTGGTGTCATCTGCATATCTGAGGTTATTCCTATTTCTCCTGGCAATCTTGATTCCAGCTTGTGCTTCTTCCAGCCCAGCGTTTCTCATGATGTGCTCTGCATAGAAGTTAAATAAGCAGGGTGACAATATACAGCCTTGACGTACTCCTTTTCCTATTTGGAACCAGTCTGTTGTTCCATGTCCAGTTCTCACTGTTGCCTCCTGACCTGCATACAGATTTCTCAAGAGGCAGATCAGGTGGACAGTCCTTCTACTGATACTTTAAACATGTATTTTCTGTTTCTTTTAGTGTGAGGGTCTGTTGTTGGTTAATCTCCTGATTGTTCTTTTTTTTTTTTTAATATCTTGATTTTGTCCTTTTTCTAGGTCAGGGTTTCAGACTTTTTCTGTGAAGGTTGCCACAGTATTTTTTGACTATGGGACTCATATAGTCTGATCTCTGTTATAATTATGAAAGCAACCACAGTTTATTGTGATCCACACAGTCAAAGGCTTTGGCATAGTCAATAAAGCAGAAATAGATGTTTTTCTGGAACTCTCTTGCTTTTTCTGTGATCCAGCAGATGTCGGCAATTTGATCTCTGGTTCCTCTGCCTTTTCTAAAACCAGCTTGAACATCTGGAAGTTCACGGTTCACGTATTGCTGAGTTGCTTCAGTTGTGTCCAATTCTTTGTGACCCTATGGACTGTAGCCTGCCAGCCTCCTCTGTCCATGGGATTTCCCAGGCAAGAATACTGGAGTCGGTTGCCATTTCCTTCTCCAGGGGATCTTTCCAATCCAGGGACCAAATCTGTGTCTCTTATATCTCCTGCACTGGCAGGCAGGTTCTTTACCACTAGTACCACCAAATTGGACTTTTTCCAAAAATGCAATTTTGAATTTTGGTCTTACATTGAAAACTAAATCAATGTAATTCACTGCATTTGTAGAGTGAAAAAAAAAGCACACGTCATTTCAATAGTTGCAGGAAAAACATTTGGTAAAAATCTAATGTCCATTCATGATTCTAAAAAGCAAACATTCCAGGGGACTTCCATGGTGGTCCAGTGCCTAGGACTCTGTACTCCCAATGCAAGGGGCCCAGATTTGATGCCTGGTTGGGAAGTTAGTCCCACATGCTGCAACTAAGAGTTCACATGCCACAACCAAGACCTGGTGCAGCCTCATCAATTAATTAACTTAAAAAAAAAAAAAACACTCCTAGCAAACTTGAACTACAAAGAAATTTTTTAATTTCATAAATTTAAGAAAAGATAATTACAAAGCAAATTTAATGAATGTAATAATGGTAAAATGGTGAAAGTTTCCTTTTGAGATCTATAACAAGACACAGATTCACTTTTATTCAACATATGTCACTGAAGTCCTAGCCAATGCAGCATGGAAAGAAAAATAAATAAACTGCACCATTACTGGAAATGAAGAAATGAAACATCACTATTCACAGATGATATAATTATGTGAGTGGGATAACTGAAAAGAAACCACAGCCAAATTAAAATAATAAATGTGTTTAGAAAAGTCATTAGAAACTGTATTTTTAAATCTATTTAAATTCTAAATATTAGTAACTTAA
>SJYT01057441.1:156334-188054 GCA_006410635.1 Cephalophus harveyi
TCACTTTCTGCCATAAGGGTGGTGTCATCTGCATATCTGAGGTTATTGATATTTCTCCCGGCAATCTTGATTCCAGCTTGTGTTTCTTCCAGTCCAGCGTTTCTCATGATGTACTCTGCATAGAAGTTAAATAAGCAGGATGACAATATACAGCCTTGACATACTCCTTTTCCTATTTGGAACCAGTCTGTAGTTTTATGTCTAGTTCTAACTGTTGCTTCCTGACCTGCATATAGATTTCTCAAGAGGCAGGTTAGGTGGTCTGGTATTCCTATCTCTTTCAAAATTTTCCACAGTTTGTTGTGATCCACACAGTCAAAGGCTTTGGCATAATCAATAAAGCTAAAGTAGATATTTTTTCTGAAACTCTCTTGCTTTTTTGATGATCCAAGAGATAGATGTTGGCAATTTGATCTCTTGTTCCTCTGTCTTTTCTAAGTTCAGCTTGATATCTGGATGTTCATGGTTCACGTACTATTGTAGCCTGCCTTGGAGAATTTTGAGCATTACTTTCCTAGCGTGTGAGATGAGTGCAATTGTGCTGGAGTTTGAGCATTCTTTGGCATTGCCTTTCTTTGGGATTGGAATGAAAACTGACATTTTTCCAGTCTTTTAGTCACTGCTGAGTTTTCCAAATTTGCTGGCATATTGAGTGCAGCACTTTCATAGCATCATCTTTTAGGATTTGACATAGCTCAAGTGGAATTCCATCACCTCCATTAGCTTTGTTCATAGTGATGCTTTCTAAGGGCCATTTGCCTTTGCATTCCAGGATGTCTGGCTCTAGGTGAGTGATCACACCATCATGGCTTTCTGGGTTGTGAAGATCTTTTTCGTATAGTTCTTCTGTGCATTCTTGCCACCTCTTCTTAATATCTTCTGCTTCTGTTAGGTCCATACCATTTCTGTCCTTTATTGTGCCTATCTTTGCATGAAATGCTCCCTTGGTATCTCTCATTTTCTTGAAGAGATCTCTGGTCTTTTCCATCCTGTTGTTTTCCTCTATGTCTTTGCATTGGTCACCGAGGAAGGCTTCCTTATCTCTCCTTGTTATTTTTTGGACCTTTGCATTCAGATGGGTATATCCTACTTTTCTCCTTTGTGTTTCAATTCTCTTCTTTTCTCAGCTATTTGTAAGGCCTCCTCAGACAATCATTTTGCCTTTTTGCATTTCTTTTTCTTAGGGATGGTCTTGATAGCTGCCTCCTGTACATCTCAAACCTCTGCCCTTAGTTCTTCAGGCACTCTGTCTATCAGATCTAATCCCTGAATCTATTTGTCACTTCCACTGTATAATCTCAAGGGATTTGCTTAAGGTCATACCTGAATGGTCTATTGATTCTCCCTACTTTCTTCAATTTAAGTCTGAATTTGGTAATAAGCAGTTCATGATCTGAGCAACAGTCAGCTCTTGGTCTTGTTTTTGATGACTGTATAGAGCTTCTCCATCTTTGGCAACAAAGAATATAATCAATCTGATTTTGGTATTGACCATCTGGTGATGTCCATGTATAAAGTCCTCTCCTCTGTTGTTGGAAGAGGGTGTTTGCTATGACCACTGTGTTCTCTTGGAAAAATTCTATTAGACTTTGCCCTGCTTCATTCAGTCCTCCAAGGCCAAATTTGTCTGTTATTACAGGTATTACATGATTTCCTACTTTTGCATTCCAGTCCCCTACAATGAGAAGGACATCATTTTTGGGTGTTCATTCTAGAAGGTCTTGTAGGTCTTCATAGAACCATTCAGCTTCTTCAGTGTTACTGGTTGGGGCATAGACTTGGATTACTGTGATATTGAATGGTTTGCCTTGGAAATGAACAGAGATCATTCTGTCATTTTTGAGATTGCACCCAAGTACTACAGTTCATACTCTTTTGTTGACTATAATGGCTACTCCATTTCTTCCAAGGGATTCTTTCCCACAGTAGTAGATATAATGGTCATCTGAATAAATTCACCAGTTCCAGTCCATTTTAGATTACTAATTCCTAAAATGTCGACATTCACTCTTGCCATCTCCTGTTGGCCACTTCTGATTTGCCTTCATTCATGGACCTGACATTCCGGACTTCTAAGCAATATTTCTCTTTACAGCATCAAACTTTACTTCCATCACCATCTATATTCACAACTGTGTGTTCTTTTTGCTTTGGCTATGTCTCTTCATTCTTTCTGGAGTTATTTCTCCACTGATCTCCAGTAGCATATTGGGCACCTACCAACCTGGGGAGTTCATCTTTCAGTGTCCTATCCTTTTGCCTTTTCATACTGTTCATGGGGTTCTCAAGGCAAGAATATTGAAGTGGTTTGCCATTCCCTTCTCCAGTGGACCACATTTTTTCAGAACTCTCCACCAAGGCAAGGAATATACTTTAAAAAAAAGAAAAGAAAGAAACAACAACAACTTTAAAACCCCTACCTAACAACTACTCAGTATTTACAGAAAATAGCACATGAAGGAATCATACCAAAATATGGTCTTTTCTGTATTGTATCATTATGGATGATATTTTTGGTTTTATATTTGCCATATTTCCAAATTTCCCTATGATGAAGGATATATTACTTTAATAGGGTATCATGATTAAAGAAAAGTAAGCTATATTTGTTTTGTATTTATGCATACCTATTTTAAAAGTGATTATCTTGACAAAATATTATTATATGATTACAATTTTATCCTTACACAAAACAGAATATATGGAAGCCTCAGTGCAGTGAAATAAACCAAAACTATTTTCAAAATAAAACTGTTTAAGTGAAACTATAATAGAGTCCCTCTGGTTACACTTTAACAGATTATTTCTCTACTTTTTAAATCCATCATACTTTCCTGTTATGAAATGGTACAGCTCAGTAGGGCATTTCACATTCAAAGTGTGTTTCTTAGCAATACCCTTTGAGCCAGAGTGTCTTTTTAATATCAATCACTTTCTTCTGTGGAAAATTCTTAAAAACATTTCTTTCATTCTGTGAATAAACAATGTGAAGCAGGCCAGCAGGCCCCAGTTGCAAAGGGAGAAAAGGAGTATCAATTTTGTAATCACTAGCATTCTCTTTTCACTTTGGTTTACTCTAATGTTTTACATTTGGGGAAATATATTTGAATTTTTCATTCCCAGTTACATAATTTCAGGAACACTTTGTCAAGGATTTGGACTGAAAAGAACAAAAGCCATAAATATGTCATTTCTTTTTTTTATCAAGACCTGAAATAGTTACTGACCCCGAAGAACACATTTCACTTGAAAAACAGCCTTCTCATTAGCTCACTCACTGTCTACCTCAAATAAAAGGTAGAATCACTGAAAAATCTTTTGAAATATACCCATGCCCTGGTTCAAAACCCAAGTTATTATCTCTGGAGTGGAACTTAAAGTTCTCCAGGTGATGGTAATATAGTTGAGACTGGACTGAAAACCACTGCATCATTGCAGTGTTCACAGGACCAGTTTTTGTTTCCCTAACACTGTGCAAGAAAGGTAGTAAGTGATTGGTTTCTTTAAAAATGAATGAAAGATGATACCTAGCCCTATCTCAGGTATTTTATTTTATATATAGATTTGCTATAATTACTCAAATGTAAAATTCAAATAATAAAACCATAAGGAACCCAAAATACCATTCTCCCAAATCATGTATACTATCATGTAAGAAACGAATCGCCAGTCTGTGTTCGATACAGGATACAGGATGCTTGGGGCTGGTGCACAGGGATGATCCAGAGAGATGATATGGGGTGGGAGGTGGGAGGGGGGTTCAGGATTGGGAACTCATGTACACCCATGGCGGATTCATGTCAATGTATGGCAAAACCAATACAGTATTGTAAAGCAAAATAAAGTAAAAATAAAAATTAAAAAAAAGGAACCCAAAATAAAAAAAAGTCAATGTTTCATATGTTAAAAGCAAGCAAGAAATGAACAAAGGTTTAAAATGTTTTCATTTACTCTTTGCGACCCCATGAATCGCAGCATGCCAGGCCTCCCTCTCTATGTTTAAATGTATTTATAATGTTCTATCTTTTCAGTTTCATTTTGAATAAATACTTTGATATATATATTTATAGCTCTTGCATATCAGAAGTATTTTATAGTAATAATGATAGCCAATATTTAATTATTTAATTATATACTAGACTCTAAGCTCTTTAAAGACATTATTCACTTCATTTTCCCTATAACCCAGTAAGGTATTCTTATTTACCCTAAATGAGACATATAACTACTGTGAGCTATCATTTTCTAGTGGCAAGAATTCAAGGTGTGGAAATTAGATAGACCTGAATTTTATTTTTGATCCCTAGCCCTAGTTTTTTCAGTCTCTGTCTATAGCAAGGTGGTTGAGAGATGTAGAAGCAGTGGCTGCAAAGGGCTCAGCACATAGTGAATATCCAATAGTTGACAGCTACTGGAAGTTGTTTAGCCTGGGGGCAATGAGGAGCCATTGCAGGCTTTTAAAGCACAAAATGACAAGCTGAGATACAATTTCTGTAAGATGGAGAAGACAGGAAAATTTGGAATTATTAAATTAATGTATTTATTTTATAGACTTTGCCTTTAAAATATACTTCTATATTTTTAAATTTAAATGTTTTTAATTTTTAAATTTAAATAAAATTTAAATTTTAAAGTGTATGATGTTTTAAAAGCAAGATCCTTGACCAAATATCCTAGGATTCCCAAAGATAGTTAAAGCTTATTCATATGATTATGAATGTCTTTTGATATAAAACACTAAAATTTTACCATGAATGCTTGAAAGCAGCAAAATTGAAAAATTTTATAATTTTTAGAAAAGTTTTAAAAATTGCTAATTTTTATATGCTTGGATTCAAAAAAATATTCTAAGAATAAGCCCATAGTGGAGAGCTTGCATCATGTTCTAAAATACCTATCTTATCAGAACCTTAACCAAGGTTGGTTGGTTGGTTTAGTCGCCAAGTCGTGTCTGACTCTTGCGATCCCATGGACTGTAGCCTGTCAGGCTCCTCTGTCCATGGGATTCTCCAGGCAAGAATACTGGAGTGGGTTGCCATTTCCTTCTCCAGGGGATCTTCCTGACCCAGGAATCGAACCCAGGTCTCCTGCATTGCAGGCAGATGATTTACCAACTGAGCTATAAAGGAAGCCCTTAAACTTTATCAAAGTTGTGTTTAATAAAGAGGATTACAGTGATTAAATGTGTTAGCTAGCACTACTGTGGTACTCATTTTGCAGTATATAAGTGTAGCAGATCAACCTGTCTTTCACCGTAACCTTATGAAAAGTTATAGGTGAATTATTTCAATAAAGCTGAAAAATATGAAGAGATTTTTAACTACTCTTTGATACATGAGTTATGTTTTATATACTTCATAGTGTATCACATTATGTATAAATAAGCAGATGATTAAATTGCTAAAATTTTTAGGAATATGTGATAATGATAATTCTTTCAATTCATTTGTGAGACACTTCTTAAAAATGAATTTAAAATATTTCTTATATGTCACAGGAAATGTTAGCACTATTTTTTACCTAAATTTTGTTCTTTACAGAAAATGTTCCTTACTTACCTGTCCCTTTCTGTCTCAATAATAAAATATTTATTGTCTGTAAGAATGAAGCCACACTACTGTGATATTTATACTTACTTCCCAATGAAAAATGACAGGACATAGTGGAGAGCAGGATGCAATTGGTATCACCTAGACTTGGGTTTAAATCTGGACTGGACTCTTATAATTATCATTTTAGCCTATTTATCATCCCTCTCACCCTAAGATTATTCATATGCTAAAAAGAGATAATAATAGTATCAAACTCATAAGATTGCTTTTGAATATGCAACAAGACAATGTCTTAGTGCATATAACATGAACTTATCAGAAATGCTCAAGGTAGGATAGAAGCAACATTTCAATTATATTGTGGAAGCCTTTATTGGAATCTACATCAATGTATTTAATGGTTCTTCTTAATATCTATTTATTACATTTCATATAAACTACATGCTTTCAATTTAATAAAAAATTATCAAAATTTTTCTATATCACAATAGAGTAAAAAAACAAAACAACAACAGTAAAACCCCACTGCAACTCAAAAAGATCAAACTCTAGTCTAGACTATCTGAGTAAATGCCTGTGTATTTTTACCAATTCATTTGGTATTTATGGGTTAATGCCTTTCTTATCTGTAAAATTAAGAGTTACACTAGCTAATTTCTGAGGTAAACTTTAAGAAATGGATCCAAGAAAATTAAAAATACCTTGCTATCATTCCATTTCAAAAATTATCTAACCCCATCAATGAGTGGTGAACAAAGAACAAATAGAAATCAACATTGCAAAAAATGAAAATACCTTTCATCTACAGAATGCCACTTATGAAACCAGATTTTTTTGGTATGCCTAAATGTTTTGCTACTCATACATGGCAGAAAAAAAAAAGTCTGAAATATTTTTGTTAAACAACCACTGCCAACAACCTCCAGTCAAAATAATAATAACAATGGATAAACCTTCAAAGTAATTTAGAATGGTGCCAGTTGATATGAGTTTCTCCACTAAATTCAGTAATTTTAGCCAAACTGATTCTATCCTGTTTGGCAATGTAAAATGTAAAACATAACCTTCAGTTTTTTTGTAAATTATTTTAACCTCTCTTCCCTCATTGGGAATCAGTCCTAAGAATGGAGCTATTATTCATTCAGTTGATCAGGCACAAAACTTAGAGATGATTATTGATTACCTCTTTCACTTCTTTCATATCTGCTGCTGCTGCTGCTAAGTCACCTCAGTCATGTCCGACTCTGTGTAATCCCACAGATGGCAGCCCACCAGGCTCCGCCGTCCCTGGGATTCTCCAGGCAAGAACACTTAAGTGGGTTGCCATTTCCTTCACCAATGCATGAAAGTGAAAAGTGAAAGTGAAATTGCTCAGTTGTGTCCAACCTTCAGTGACCACTTGGACTGCAGCCTTCCAGGCTCCTCCATCCATGGGATTTTCCAGCAAGAGTACTGGAGTGGGGTGCCATTGCTTTCATATCTGATCTATTAGCAAATCTTTTAGACTTAGCTTTAGAATATTCCAATGCAACCACTTTGCCTCTGCTACCATTCTAATCCAGAATCCCTAAACCCCAAATTCACCATCTTGTAGTCTGCTCTCCATAAGATTGCTACAGTGATATTTTAAAAAGGTAATTAATATCCCCCTACCCCAGAGTCATGCAATGTATGTTCAATGCAGTTGGGTTCTTACAAGGCTTATGGAATAACACATTTCCCTTGTGTTATTGCCCTCCAGCTTTGTTTTATCTAAAAGATCCAAGTCCTTTCTTACTGTCTTTGCATTAACTTTGTAAATGAGTACAAATATATTTAGCATAGAATTGCCTGTACTAAATGACTACTAGTATAGAATGACTTATATGCAGAGTACATCATGAAAAACACTGGGCTGGAAGAAGCACAAACTGGAATCAAGATTGCCAGGAGAAATATCAATAACCTCAGATATGCAGATAACACCACCCTTATGGCAAAAAGTGAAGAAGAACTAAAAAGCTTCTTGATGAAAGTAAAAGAGGAGAGTGAATAAGTTGGCTTAAAGCTCAACATTCAGAAAACGAAGATCATGGCATCTGGTCCCATCACTTCATGGGAAATAGATGGGGAAACAGTGGAAACAGTGTCAGACTTTATTTTCTGGGGCTCCAAAGTCACTGCAGATGGTGACTGCAGCCAAGAAATTAAAAGACGCTTACTCCATGGAAGAAAAGTTATGACCAACCTAGATAGTATATTCAAAAGCAGAGGCATTACTTTGCCAATAAAGGTCCGTCTAGTCAAGGCTATGATTTTTCCAGTGGTCATATATAGATGTGAGAGTTTGACTGTGAAGAAAGTTGAGCGCCAAAGAATTGATGCTTTTGAACTGTGGTATTGGAGATGACTCTTGAGAGTCCCTTGGACTGCAAGGAGATCCAACCAGTCCATTCTGAAGGAGATCAGCCCTGGTATTTCTTTGGAGAGAATGATGCTGAAGCTGAAACTCCAGTACTTTGGCCACCTCATGCGAAGAGTTGACTCATTGGAAAAGACTCTGATGCTGGGAGGGATTGGGGGCAGGAGGAGAAGTGGATGACAGAGGATGAGATGGCTGGATGGCATCACTGACTCGATGGACGCGAGTCTGAGTGACCTCCGGGAGTTGGTGATGAACAGGGAGGCCTGGCGTGCTGCGATTCATGGGGTCGCAAAGAGTCGGACACGACTGAGCGACTGAACTGAACTGAATTTATGCTTTTCTGGCTTAACTTCATTATTTCCCCCTGACGAATGTACTGACTAGGAATTTAAGAAACTGCACTTAATCACTCCTTTGCATCTTTAGCTGCTTGTCTTCTTGTTCTGTGTAACCCAACATGAAAATAGCTTTAAACCCAGAATGTCACCGTTCTCATTAGTCTTTCAACTCAGATCACTCTTTATGATCTGACCATGTACAATGGTATTAAACTTTGTACTTGTGTATGTCTGTGCATGTGTAAGTGCGTGTGCTCTTGCCTGCACATGTGTAGTTTACACAACCAGATAATAAGCTTCTTAATTCAGCAACTGTGTCTCACAAATCTCTAACATTCCTTCACCCGCACATATCCCTGCTATAACATCCACCATAGTAGGTACTCAATAATTGAATTCTCACTAAAATTTGATTTATTAACTTCCTTCAAAAATAATGCCCAGAAATTTAAAAAACTGGGTTTAGAAATTGAATATTTCTAATCTATCTAGCTGATTGTAGATCAACATGCCCCTTATATCAAGAAATGGAAATTAAAGTAACTTTATGTTTGGTCTTAGATTGAAAATTAAAATACAGAACATAATTCACTTTTTTGGTCTAAGAATTGAAAAAAATCACCAGTAAAATAGCACTGTATACAAGGTGTAATCAGTTTTGCTGTAATAAATAGATTCTGCCTTGTGTAATTACTTCTTTACATAACTTGGTAATTTTATGTTCATTTGTTTTTGCCATTTTCCTTGAATAAGAACATGCCCCTTATATCAAGAAATGGAAATTAAAGTAACTTTATGTTTGGTCTTAGATTGAAAATTAAAATACAGAACATAATTCACTTTTTTGGTCTAAGAATTGAAAAAAATCACCAGTAAAATAGCACTGTATACAAGGTGTAATCAGTTTTGCTGTAATAAATAGATTCTGCCTTGTGTAATTACTTCTTTACATAACTTGGTAATTTTATGTTCATTTGTTTTTGCCATTTTCCTTGAATAAGAAGTGGATCATATAGTAGTCCTATTTTTAATTTTTTGAGAAACCTTCCTACTGTTTTCTATAGTGGCTGCACCAGTTTATAGCCTGACCAACAGTGCACAAGGCTTCCTTTTTTCTCCATATTCTGTCAGCAATATCTTGTCTTTTTGATGACAACCATTCTGATAGGTGAGAGGTAATCTCTCATTGTGGTTTTGATTTGCAGTTTCCTGATGATTAGTGATAGTGAGCATTTTTTCGTGTACCTGTTGGCCATCTAAGTATCTTCTTTAGAAAAATGTTTATTCAATTCCTTTGCCCATTTAAAACTCAGATTATTGTTTTTATTAAGTTGCAGGGGTTATGTATGTAAATATGTTTGTATATGAATCACACTTATCAGATATATGGTTTGAAAATAGCAGATATTTTCTTCCATTCCATATGTTAACCAATGTCAAATCTTATAGAATATTACATAAGTTATTATTGTATTATTTTGTGTTTTATTTATTATATAAAATACTCATAAAATATACATATAGTATTTTATTCAAGATTATCAGGAAATTTTTTTTCATTTTTCACACAAATGTTGACCTTAATATGTTGGAAGGAAAGTAAAATGAATAATGACAGTAATAGTAAAAATCTCTAAAAAGGAAGTAGTTATCCTCAAGATCCACAACTCAAGCAAAAAATTTGCCAGAGTTTTATTTCCTTGACACCTTTTTTCTTTTAGGCATTCCACAACAGTACTAGGGACTTATGACGTTACAGCTGTTGGTGAAAGACACTACTGTTGGTTTCAATTCACATGGAATCTATGATCTACTGACATGTACAGACAAGTAAATGGCAACAACCAACAATGGATATTCAGACTAGAAGGAGGGAAATGCATTATGAGGGATCAATGGCAGAACAAATTAAAAGGAAAATTAAAAACAGGAGCATGTGCAAACACATCTAGAAGAGCAAAAGTCACAGCTTTTAGGGAGAAGAAAGTAGTTCTAGGAAATTGGAGCCATGTACAGGGCTTGTAGGGCCTGGAAATGAGGAGCAGAGAGTTGCTACTGAGAAGGTCAGTATTTGTTTTGAGCATCTTCATATTAACCCTTTTATAGAAGTTGTTATGGCTATTGTACCTCAAGCAGGCTAGGTTTTTATTTTAATTCTGAGTCATTTAAATAGGCATCCCTTCAATGTGAACCTCTGCTTCCATCTCTCCTGTAACTACACAGTGATTCCCAAGATGTGGGATGTGGCCCAAGCAAATACCAGAGATGATTGTAATAGGTCCAAGAGCCAACATGAATATCAAGCTTTACTATGGACTAAAGAAAAGTAAAACTTCTTTCACACAAGGTAACTTAAATTATTCCTACTGCTGAAGAATTTGTCACTGTTGTTCTCTACCCTGTGTACCCATTTCTAATGAAAATATAATGATTCATGATCTATTCTCCAGAGCTTTGTGGGGATAGTGGCTAGTACAATAAACTCATCTGTGCTCTTGTGGTAACAGATCATGATGGTGTCAATGGTTACTATTTCCAACTGGCATTGTAAGATCTGAACAGGGGTTTTCAAAAGAACATTACTTGACTAGGAGCAATGCCCCAATAAATATGAAAGGAAAACATAGCTGAAGATATATATGGGATATGTGATAACCTAAAACAAAAACTCTAGAAGATAAAAAGTTGCCTCTTTGCTTTACTATGGCTTATAAACCTTTGAAGGTCAGATATAGTCATATTACTGTGAATAGGTCTCACAGTATCTAGCTCAGTGCTTTACACAAACATATTTGCAGAATAAATTAATAAGACCAGTTATAAACAGCTACTGACATAATTCAACTTAGATACATTAGTTTAGGATTCACTTAATAAATTAACAAGTATCACTTAATAAATTAAATATCACTTAATAAATATTGAGTGGTCACTGTTAATAAGCATTCAACCTGACTCAAGTATCCCACCTAATTAACTTATTTAATCCTTACAGCAAATGAACATGAAAGTGAGTATCCTTTAGAAAATATTAATGCTAAAGACGGATAAGGTAACAATTAAGAAAATAAATAATACAAACCAGAGAAAAATCTAAAAAATTTACCAGTAAAAATATATGACATATTTATCATTTTATTGATATTTCAGAATTTGATAGATTAAAAAAAGAATCCTACTCAAAGATATTACACATCTCTTGTAATTGGTTACACAATCCTCAGATTCTCTAGTTTTCACTTACACAGCATTTACATTCTCTCTGAATTATACCCTGACCTACTGTAGAAATTACATTTGAATTACCAATTTTTATTTTAGTGCAGACCAATATTTGGTTACTAGAGTACTCTCCGATCTATTAATTAGATGAATGAAAACAGTAGGTTTCTCAATATTGGTTTATTCTTCCTAATTTTAAGAAATGAATTTGAGTTAAATGTGGGTTAGAAATGTTCCACATATTTTGCTTTGATTGACTGATTTGTGGAAATATCTCCATGTGTATCAGCATGTTTAAGTAATGAAAAGCATAAAAATATTGGAATTGCTGAATTATTGAAAAATATTTGGAGATGAATGATGTCTTAGTCCATTTGGACTGCTGTAACAGAATACTATAGATTGTGGCTTATAAACAACAGAAACTTATTTGTCACAATTCTGGAGACTGAGAAGTCCAAGATCCACGCACTGGCAGATTCAGTGTCTGGTAAAGCTCACTCCCTGGCTCTTAGCTGGTGGTGTTTTTGTTGGGTCCTCACACGGTAGAAGGGAAAAGAGAGCTTCCTAGTGCCTCTTCTATAAGGGCATGAATTGCATTTGAGAGGACACCAGTGATCAGGACTTAATCACTTTTCAAATGCCTCACCTCCACATACCATCACACTGGAAATTAGATTTCCACACATGAATTTTGAGGGAAGAAAAACATTCAGGTTTTACCTTGTCACACTTAAGATGGGAATAGAAAGGTTTTTTTTTTTTTTTTTTTTTAATACCTTAAATTCTCAATATATAAGCAAATAGAAGGGGAAAAAGTGTAAGTAGTGAAAGATTTCCTCTTCTTGGGCTCTAAAATCACTAGGAATGGTCACTGCAGCCATGAAATCAGAAAATGATTGCTTCTTGGCAGGAAAGCAATGACAAACCTAGGCAGTGTCTTGAAAAGCAGAGACATTACTTTGCCTAGAAAAGTCCGTATAGTCAAGGTTATGGTCTTCTCAGTGGTCACGTATAGTTGTGAGACTTGAACCACAAAGAAGGCAGAACATCAAAGAATTGATGTCTTTAAACTGTGGTTCTGGAGAAGACTCATGAAAGTTTCTTGGACAGGAGGGGATCAAACAAGTCAATTTTAAGGGAAATCAACCCTGAACACTAGTTGGAAGGACTGATGGTGAAGCTGAAGCTCCAGTATTTTGGTCATCTGATGCAAAGAGCCAATTTACTGGAAAAGTCCCTGATGCTAGGAAAGACTGAAGGCAGGACAAGAAGGTGTCAGAGGATGAGATGGGTGGATGGCATCACCAATGCAATGGACACGAACTTGGGCAAACTTTGGGAGATGAGACAGGGAGGCCTGGTGCCCTGCAGTCCATGGGGTTTCAAAGAGTCAGATACAACTGGGAAACTGGACAATAGTAACAATAACAATCTCCACACATTACACAGTGGAAATACAGCTTTCCAAGTTGATCATGGTTCAGTATGTCTATGATAGTTGCTAAAGTCAGTGATTTCACAATAATAGAGCCTTACAATGTTTACCTCACTAAGCACCTTGGCATAATCAAGGGACTCTATGAAACCTAGTACTTTGAAAGGAAGATGGGGTAGATAACTTTCAAAGTTTCTTCAAATGACAGTAATAATAGAAATAGACACTCTGTAATCCCATTAACAAACTGAAACAAAAACTGCTTTGAAATTTTACTTTGAATTACACATATCTGTACCAATTAACTTATATGCAGAGTACATCATGAGAAACACTGGGCTGGAAGAAGCACAAGCTGGAATCAAGATTGCCAGGAGAAATATCAATACCTCAGATATGCAGATGACACCACCCTTATGGCAGAAAGCGAAGAGGAACTAAAAAGCCTCTTGATGAAAGTGAAAGAGGAGAGTGAAAAAGTTGGCTTAAAGCTCAACATTCAGAAAACAAAGATCATGGCATCCGGTCCCATCACTTCATGGCAAATAGATGGGGATATAGTGGAAACAGTGTCTAACTTTATATTTGGGGGGCTCCAAAATCACTGCAGATGGTGATTGCAGCCATGAAATTAAAAGACACTTACTCCTTGGAAGGAAAGTTATGACCAACCTAGACAGCATATTAAAAAGCAGAGACATTACTTTGTCAACAAAGGTCCGTCTAGTCAAGGCTATGGTTTTTCCATTGGTCATGTATGGATGTGAGAGTTGGACTGTGAAGAAGGCATGAACTTCCAGATGTTCATGTTGGTTTTAGAAAAGGTAGAGGAACCAGAGATCAAATTGCCAACATCCACTAGATCATCAAAAAAGCAAGAGAGTTCCAGAAAAACATCTATTTCTACTTTATTGACTATGCCAAAGCCTTTGACCATGTGGATCACAATAAACGGTGGAAAATTCTGAAAGAGATCAGAATACCAGACCACCTGACCTGCCTCTTGAGAAACCTATATGCAGGTCAGGAAGCAACAGTTAGAACTAGACACAGAAGAACCGACTGGCTCCAAATAGGAAAAGGAGTTCGTCAAGGCTGTATATTGTCACCCTGCTTATTTAACTTATATTCAGAGTACATCATGAGAAAGGCTGGGCTGGAAGAAGCACAAGCTGGAATCAAGATTGCCAGGAGAATTATCAATAACCTCAGATATGCAGATGACACCACCCTTATGGCAGAACATAAAGAGGAACTAAAAAGACTCTTGATGAAAGTGAAAAAGGAGAGTGAAAAAGTTGGCTTAAAGCTCAACATTCAGAAAACGAAGATCATGGCATCTAGTCCCATCACTTCATGGGAAATAGATGGGGATATAGTGGAAATAGTGTCAGATTTTATTTTGGGGGGGCTCCAAAATCACTGCAGATGGTGATTGCAGCCATGAAATTAAAAGATGCTTACTCCTTGGAAGGAAAGTTATGACCAACCTAGATAGCATATTCAAAAGCAGAGACATTACTTTGCCAACAAAGGTCCATCTAGTCAAAGCTATGGTTTTTCCAGTAGTCATGTATGGATGTGAGAGTTGGTCTGTAAAGAAAGCTGAGCACCGAAGAATTTATGCTTTTGAACTGTGGTGTTGGAGAAGACTCTTGAAAGTCCATTGGACTGCAAGGAGATCCAACCAGACCATCCTAAAGGAGACCAGTCCTGAGTGTTCATTGGAAGGACTGATGATGAGGCTGAAACTCCAATACTTTGGCCACCTCATGCAAAGAGTTGACTATTGGAAAAGATCCTGATGCTGGGAGGGATTGGGGGCAGGAGGAGAAGGGGACGACAGAGAATGAAATGGCTGGATCGCATCATCGATGCGATGGACATGAGTTTGGGTAAACTCCGGGAGTTGGTGATGGACAAGGAGGCCTGGCATGTTGATTCATGGGGTTGCAAAGAGTCGGACACGACTGAGCGACTGAACTGAACTAAAGGTGGTTTCCTATCACCTTATCATTTCTTATCATCTTATCACCTTTATCACTTCACTGGGAGAAATATAAACCTCAGATTCAAGGATGACACCTTCCATCCTTATGGCATAAAGTGAAGAGGAACTAAAGAGCCTCTTGTTGAAAGTGAAAAAGGAGAGTGAAAACGTTTGCTTAAAACTCAACATTCAAAAAACTAATACAGTGGCATCTTGTCCCATCACTTCTTGGCAAATAGATAGGGAAACAATGGAAATAGTTAGAGACCTTGTTTTCTTGGCCTCCAAAGTAATTGCAGATGGTGACTGAAGCCATGAAATTAATAGACTCCTGGTCCTTGGAAGAAAAGCTATGATCAACCTAGACAGCATACTAAAAAACAGAGACATTACTTCTCTGACATAGGGCCATCTAGCCAAAGCTATGGTTTTTCCAGTAGTCATATATGTGTTAGGCAGATAGAATAGGAAAATGGAGTCCAAAATGGCACTGGCTAAAAGACAAAGAAGGGAAAAGCCCACAAATTAGGGCAAAGGAAGGTCCTCGGACCTTCGTCAGAGTGAGGACCTCAGGTAACACAAACAGTCCTCCTGGCTACCCAACTTACACAGGGCAGGTTCAAGGGGGAGGAGACAAATGTATAAAAGGAGGAAGCCTAGAAGGATTGAGCCTCTTCTCTTTTTGGGGGGGTTGGCCCGCCCTCACTCCTTGAGGCAGTATCATCCTTTGTTTTTCCTAATAAAATTGAACTGTAACAACGATTCACCCCTCACTTCAAATCTTTGCTGTGGCAAGACAGAACCAAGGGAATTACAACCCCCCATTTCTTATAGGCAAGAAGATGAAGCTCCAATAATTTGTCCACCTGATGCAGAGAACTGACTCATTGGAAAAGACTCTGAGGCTGGAAAGATTGAAGGCAGGAGGAGAAGGGGATGGCACAGAATGAGATAGTTGGATGGTATCACTGACTTGATGGACATGAGTTTGATCAAGCTCCAAGATTTGGTGATGGGCAGGGGAGCCTGCTGTTCTTCAGCCCATGGGGTTGCAAAGAGTTGGACAAGACTGAACTGAACTGAACTGAAAGTGGATTCATGGATGCTTGTCCCTTGATTAGCAACTGTTCTGCCCTTTGGAACTCAGAGGTTATGGAAGTTGGAGTCTTGCCTATAAGAAATGGGGGACAAAAAGGACTCCATGCCTAGGAGTCCATAGGGCCCTGCTTGACTTCGTTTTGTTAAATGTTTCATAATATAAGTGGATCAATGCTGGGCCGTTTATGTAAAGAGAGAGAAAAATACAGTTGGGCTTCTTAGAGCTATTTATTTACTATAATAATTTTTTCTTGGTGATGTTTTGGTGGTATGTTAATGTTTGCTTTCCTGTGAATAGAAACTCCTTTTGATTGTTTCTTAACTTCAAATATTTTGGGACTTGTAATTAAAGGCTTTGCCTTTATCAGTAACTACTGGAAAAATTATCTGCTTTGAGGAATTAAAATTTTGTTAAGCTAAAGCCACAATTTATTAAGATTTTTTTACATTCTATTCTTTTTTGAGGTGATGCTTTCTGTTTCTTTTGTTTGTTTGTTTTTATTTCAAATGTAATCCCTTTCTTCCAGTGCATAAGATCTTTTTCTCCATAAATGAAAATATTCATCATCATGGAAATTTTATATTAATTGGATATAGGTGGCCATTGGAATTCTAGCTTTTCTTTATACAGAAGACATTGAGATTTTAATTTGTAAAGTTCAGTTCAGTTGCTCAGTCGTGTCTGACTCTTTGCAACCCCATGAATTGCAGCACGCCAGGCCTCCCTGTCCATTGCCAACTCCCTGAGTTCACTCAAATTCATGTCCATCGAGTCAGTGATGCCATCCAGCCATCTCATCCTCTGTTGTCCCCTTCTCCTCCTGCCCCCAATCCTTCCCAGCATCAGAGTCTTTTCCAATGAGTCAACTCTTCACATGAGCTGGCCAAAATATTGGAGTTTCGGCTTTAGCATCAGTCCTTCCAAAGAACACCCAAGACTGATCTCCTTTAGAATGGACTGGTTGGATCTCCTTGCAGTCCAAGGGACTCTCAAGAGTCTTCTCCAACACCACAGTTCAAAAGCATCAATTCTTTGGTGCTCAGCTTTCTTCACAGTCCAGTTGTCACATCTATACATGACTACTGGATAAAAATTTCCTTGGTATCTCTAATTTTCTTGAATATATCGCTAGCCTTTCCCATTTGGTCATTTTCCTCTATTTCTTTGCATTGATTGATGAAGAAGGCTTTCTTATCTCTCCTTGCTATCTTTGGAACTCTGCATTCAGATGCTTATATCTTTCGTTTTCTCCTTTGCTGCTTGCTTCTCTTCTTTGCACAGCTATTTGTAAGGCCTCCTCAAACAGCCATTTTGCTTTTTTACATTTCTTTTCCATGGGGATGGTCTTGATCCCTGTCTCCTGTATAATGTCATGAACCTCCCTCCATAGTTCATCAGGCACTCTATCAGGTCTAGTCCCTTAAATCTATTTCTCACTTCTACTGTATAATCATAAGGGATTTGATTTAGGTCATACCTCAATGGTCTAGTGGTTTTCCACTAGAAAGCCACTTCAATTTTAGTCTGAATTTGGTAATAAGGAGTTCATGATCTGAGCCACAGTCAGCTCCTGGTCTTGTTTTTGTTGACTGTATAGAGCTTCTCCATCTTTGGCTGCAAAGAATATAATCAATCTGATTTCATTGTTGACCCTCTGGTGATGTCCATGTGTAGAGTCTTCTCTTGTGTTGTTGGAAGAGGGTGTTTGCTATGACTAATGCATTCTCTTGGCAAAACTCTATTAGCCTTTGCCTTGATTCATTCCATACTCCACTGGCGAAGGGAATGGCAATCCATATCAGTATTCTTGCCTTGAGAACCCCATGAACAGTATGAAAAGGCAAAATGATAGGATACTGAAAGAGGAACTCCCCAGGTCAGTAGGTGCCCAATATGCTACTGGAGATTATTGGAGAAGTAACTCCAGAAAGAATGAAGGGATGGAGCCAAAGCAAAAACAACACCCAGCTGTGGATGTGACTGGTGATAGAAGCAAGGTCTGATGCTGTAAAGAACAATATTGCATAGGAACCTGGAATGTTAGGTCCATGAATCAAGGCAAATTGGAAGCAGTCAACAGGAGATGGCAAGAGTGAACACTGACATTCTGGGAATCAGTGAACTAAAATGGACTGGAATGGGTGAATTTAACTCAGATGACCATTATATCTACCACTGTGGGAAGGAATCTCTTAGGAGAAATGGAGTAGCCATTTCTCATGATCAACAAAAGAGTACAAAATGCAGTACTTGGATGCAATCTCAAAAAAGATAGAATGATCTCTGTTCATTTCCAAGGCAAACCATTCAACATCACAGTAATCCAAGTCTATGCCCCAACCAGTAACGCTGAAGAAGCTGAAGTTGAGGGTTCTATGTAGACCTACAAGATCTTTTAGAACTAACACCCCAAAAAGATGTCCTTTTCATTATAGGGGACTGGAATGCAAAAGTAGGAAACCATCTTAGTCAAGATTAAAGAGACCACAGAGGCTTATCAAGATTAGGAGACCAGAGCCCCTAAGACCCAGCACACACCCTAATCTTATCAGCAATATCATCCTTTTGAAACTTTGTAGAAGAAAAAAGCAACACTGTTACTGCTTGATCCTCACCACATATCCTTGCCTAACCACATACCTAACCTGCATAACCACAAACCTAAAGAGCATATTAAAAGAGAAGGGAGAGAGAAAGAGAGAGAGAGAGAGAGAGAGAACACTTAGACCATAAAGGTCTGTATAGTCAAACTATGGTTTTTCCAGTAGTCACGGAGAGACTTGGACCATAAAGAACGCTGAGCACTGAAGAATTCATGCTTTTGAATTGTGGTGCTAGAGAAGAGTGTTGAGAGTTCCTTGGACAGCAAAGAGATCAAATCAGTCAATACTAAAGGACATCAGCTCTGAATATTCATTAGAAGGACTGATGCTGAAGCTGAAGCTCCAATACTTTGGTGACCTGATGCAAGGAGCTGACTCATTGGAAATGACCCTGATTCTGGTGAAATGGGAATCAGAGTTCTTGTTCATGGAGCCAACGAATGAACATAACAAACACAAACACTCTTGGTTGTAAGTGAATAGGATTTATTAAAGAGAAGAGAAGTACAAGGCACTCAGCATAGATACTGAGAGGGGGTAAAGAGTCTCCCAGAAGTGGGACCTACAGCAGTTTTTATATTTTTAATTCATACATTTTTCACTGGCTCCTAGTCATTTTTAACCAGTCAGTTTAAAGGTCAAGATGTTTAGCATCTTTATGGCTTCTCTTGATCCTCAGATTAAGTTGCCACCTTTTTTCATGCCTCCTGGCCACTTACAATGGATCAGGCATAAGGGTTTAAGATTAATGATCACCAGTTGTTTTTCCTTCAGACATATAGAAGTGAAATGAAGTGAAAGTCGCTCAGTCTTGTCCAACTCTTTGGGACTCCATGGACTATACAGTCCATGGAATTCTCCAGGCCATAATACTGAGGTAGGTAGCCTTTCCCTTCTCCAGGGGATCTTCTCAACCCAGGGATCGAGCCCAGGTTTCCTGCATTGCAGAAGGATTCTTTACAGCTGAGCTAAAAGGGAAGCCCAAGAATACTGTACTGGGTAGCCTATCCCTTCTCCAGTGGATCTTCCCAACCCAGAAATTGAACCAGGGTCTCCTGCATTGCAGGTGGACTCTCAGGCATATAGAACAGAAGTTAATCACTGCCCTTCCCTGGATCTGAATGCTAATAATTTATCAGACAAGGACACGCTCCAGGAATTCGTGACAAAGGATATAGCATTAGGCTAATGGATTGAGATATTTATTGAAAACAAGACTGAATGCCTGGCAATTTCTGCTTCACTGGGAAAGATTGAGGGTAGGAAGAGAAGGGGGCAACAGAGGATGAGATGGTTAGATGGCATCACTGACTCAATGCACCTGAGTTTGAGCAAACTCTGGGAAATAGTGAAGGATAGAGAAGCCTGGCATGCTGCAGTCCATGGTGTGGCAATGAGTTGGACACGACTTAGCAACTGAATAACAACAATTCCCTGGGGAGGGAGGAACAGTTCTTGAGGTGCTAGCCTACTGTGTTCCTCCTTTGCATGGCAAAGAAAATAAAGCCAGGCTTTCCTTCTCCTCCATAACTCTGTCTCCATATTTTTGTTCAGCTTCGGTGCATAGAGAGCCAAGATTTTGGCAGAAAAAATAGAGCAAAATAAAAATTAGAGCAAAATAAATTCTGAGTATGCTAATTTTAAATATTAAACCTCTACTCACTACCAATCTTCTTAAGATAGTCACCTATTTCTGTATGCTTTAAATTCATTTAAGGTTTATAGGATAATTAGATACACAGAGCTGCTATTAAGTTTATATAAGTGATTCATAATTGTACAGTCAAGAAGATGATTTGTTCAGGAGCGACATCACTTTGCCAACAAAGGTCCATGGAGTCAAAGCTATGATTTTTCCAGTAGTCATGTATGTATGTGAGAGTTGGACAATAAAGAAGGCTGAGCACCAAATAACTGATACTTTTGAACTGTGCTGTTGGAAAAGACTCTGGAAGAGTCCCTTGGACTACAAGGAGATCAACCCAGTCAATCCTAAAGGAAATCAATCCTTGGTATTCATTGGAAGGACTGATGCTGAAGCTGAACCTCCAATTCTTTGGCCACCTGATATGAAGAGAGGACTCATTAGAAAAGACCCTGATGCTGGGAAAGACTGAAGACAGGATGAGAAGGGGAAGACAGAGGATGAGATGGTTGGATGACATCACCAACTCATTGAACATGAGTTCGAACAAGCTCTGGGAGATAGTGAAGGACAGGGAAGCCTGGCATGCTGCAGTCCATAGAGTTGCAAAATTGGACACAACTCAGTGACTGAACAACAAAAATTTAATTTGATTTTTTGGTCTAAAATCTGACTATGCCACAATTATTTTTAGCCTTCTCTATCTAGAAACACAAGATTCATGTGTCACTTTCTTTGACTCTGATAATTAAAACCTGAACTTCTCCAACAGCCTACAGTAAAATGAAGCATTGTGTCTTCTCGTATCCCTCTAGCATTCTGAATTACCTCCTGATTATTTATATATTTATCTCCAATATGCCTTATTTTTGCTTTCTAAGTTCTTCTATTGTTCTAGGCATGGTATGTGTACTGAATAAATTGCTAATAAAAACATTAGTTAATGGAGAAATTAGTTGGTACTGTGCTTGACGGTGCTGAAACATGAAAGAAGGCTTTGGTAAAAATAGTAGGTTCATGCTGACTTTATGAAGACAAAATATTTTAATATTTGGCAGAGACTACAAGCACTATTCTTTTGGTCTTCTCTTCTGCATTTATAAGTTTAGAGCCTTATGATTCTTCTGTTTAAGGCCTTTTTCTAAGCCTGGTCCTTAAAATTCTCCAGCCATCTTTTCCCCTAACACAGTGGCCTAAGAACCCACATATGCCAAATGGCAAAGTAAGAGATGTGATGTGAATAAATAAGCTTTTAGGTTGGAACAGATACTAAGATTGTTTATAATTGTTGTATAGTTTAACATATCTGACTAATAAAGAAATTGGTACCTTAAAGGGGGATGCAGCTACAAATTCAAAACTCACCCTAAAGTGTAAGACAAGAGTATATGGTCAGATTGTGAGCAGTGGGGAAGCTGATGTTGGATGCTAGAAAGACTTTGATTCATGTTCAGTTCAGGCATTCAGCCATGTCCAACTCTTTGCGACCTCAAGGACTACAACATGCCAGGATTCCCTGCCCATCACCAATACTCCCAGAACTTGCTCAAACTCCTGCCCATCCAGTCGGTGATGCCATCCAACCATCTCATCCTCTGTCGTCCCCTTCTCCTCCTGCCCTCAATCTTTCCCAGCATCAGGGGATAAAGGCAAGACAAGCATGTCTTCTGCTTTTGTCATTTCTGTTGAATATTATACTCAAGGGACTAACCAAAGAAGTTAGACACACACACACACACACATACACACATCTCACAAAACAGATTGTAAAGGAAGAAGTAAAACTATCTCTATTTCTCTATTTGCAAATGATGTAATCTTATATGTAGAAAATCTTGAGAAATTCACTAAAAATTCTAGAATTAATAAATAAGCTTATCAAGGTTGCAAGATATAAGAGAAATATACAAGTATGAATTAAACATCATGAAAATGAAATTTAAACAATTACATTTATAATAAATGTAGAAGAATAACATACTTAGGAATAAATTAATGGAAGTGTAAAAATTTTACATTGAAAATTACAAAACATTGTTTAAGAAGCTAAATAAGACATAAAATGAGGGATGCCCATCTTGTGTTTGTGGATCAGAAGATTTAATGACTTTAAAATGTGATATTCCCCAAAGTGTTCTACAGATTGAATGTGATCTCTTTCAAGATCCCATCTGGCTTCTGCAGAATTTAGCAAATCAATTCTAAAATTAATATGGAAATCCAAAAGACCCAGAATAGTCAAAAAATAGTGAAAAAAATAAGAAAGTTGAATTAACAGTTCCAAATTTTAAATTTACTATGAAGTGACAATAATCAATATAGTGTAATCTGGTATAATGATAGAAATATAGAACAATTGAATAGAATTCAGAGTACAGAAATAAACCTTTACCTTTATGTTCATTTGATTTTGAAAAGAGTGTTATGGTATTGCATTTTATAAGAAATAAACATTTGGCTTTTCAAATGGCCAAAATATACATTTCTCATGTCTTTGTCCACAGTTCTTGGTTCATAGCTCCCCAAACGACTGAAATTCCCAAAGTGTTGACTATAAGTGTCTTTTGGTACATTAACGAGGTGACTTTTTGAAAGCATCTAAGAATGAGGACTGATTGGGCTTTCCTGGTGGCTCCAGAGGTTAAAGTGTCTGCCTGCAATGCAGGAGACCTGGGTTTGATCCCTGAGTCGGGAAGATCCCCTGGAGAAGGAAATGGCAACCCACTCCAGTATTCTTGCCTGGAGAATACCATGGATGGAGGAGCCTGGTGGGCTACAGTCCACGGTGTTGCAAAGAGTCAGACACGATTGAATGACTTCGCTTTCAAGAATGAGGACTGACTGCTGAAGGAGCCAACAATGTGATTAAAGGGTTGGAATCTGATCCTATCTCAGGGGAAATAGTGCCAAAATTTAGTTGAATTCTTGAATACCCACCTGATATCTGGAGAACTGCTTGTTTTACAAGATCTATTTCAAATATTTTTAAATAAATAATCATAATAATGGAATCTCAATACTCTCCAGACTCTAAGGAATGTATTTAGGAGTGAAACAGCAGATTTATTTTAAAATGTCAAAGTTTACAATATGCTGAAAATTACATTTTTGCAACTGTTTAAACTTATGATGAGTTTGTAAGTCATTTCATAATTATATGAGAGAATATTTACTTTAAAAAATCCTTTAGGGGGTAATTAAGGAAAAAGGCTTGAAAACCACTCATCTAAGCCATTATCTCTCACCAAAGTCACTACAATATCTTTTAGCATTCTTCCTGCTTGGCAGCCATTCCTCACTCAAAAATATTTTCAAAACATTTCAGCGAGTATGGCAGAAATGAGCACAATATTATAAAGCAATTATCCTTCAATTAAAATTAAATAAATTAAAAAAAAAGAAAATTGGAGTCAGAATGCTGCTGCTGCTGCTGCTACGTCGCTTCAGTCGTGTCTGACCCTGTGTGATCCCATAGATGGCAGCCCACCAAGCTCCGCCATCCCTGGGATTCTCCAGGCAAGAACACTGGAGTGGGTTGCCATTTCCTTCTCCAGTGCATGAAGGTGAAAAGTGAAAGCGAAGTTGTTCAGTCATGTCCGACTCTTAGCAACGCCATGGACTGCAGCCTACCAGGCTCCTCCATCCATGGGAGTTTCCAGGCAAGAGTACTGGAGTGGGGTGCCATTGCCTTCTCCGGAGTTAGAATGATAGTGCTTAAATACAAGAATCCAATCAGGTCACTACTAATACAATGCAGTGGCATCTCACTGTCTTTCCTTGTGAGTTTTTCCAGTGACTGTTGCCACTGCTGCCTTACCACCATCCCATGGAAACTGAACTACAAGACATCTGAGGCTCATGTCTCTGGGCCCTTTCTCAAGTTCTTTTCCCTTCCTGATTCATTCTCACTTCCTTCCTCCACTTCCTCCTTCCACCATCTGCCCATCTCTTTTTTCATAATCAACTCCTAATCATCACTCTGGTCTTGGTTCTGAAATCAGCTGTGTCAGAAAATACTCCTCGGTCCTCCGATTATGAGTCAGAAATCCCCTTAATGTGTTGGCACAGCACATGACTTCAGATTTAGAAACAGAATTTATAATGGAAGTCTCCTTGAATCCTCGTATTTCAAATGGTCAAATTTTTGCATGGTGGTATTTTTTGTTTTCTTATTTCTCCAGCTGATTTCTGACCCAAGTTTATAGACATATAAAGGTATCTTTCTAAAACAGGACCAAATGTATAAATCTAGTAATAGCAGAAGATGGGCTAAGGCTAACTCCTAATTATTTCCTCATGCTCTGGCTTGGAAGAAATCCTCACCTTTTAAGATTCAAAATATACCACCCTTCTACCAACAGTTTTTCTACTTTTACTTAAATTAGGTGACAATCTACAGAAAAAAGATAGTTATCTATCATTTAGCACTAAGGCTCCAGTGCCTAGCACAGAATCTCATATATAGTGTGTGTTCAATAAATTGATACTAGATGAATGAATAAAACCAGAACAAGACAATAAACACGAGTGATTTCTGATTCGTTAATTGTTGAAAATAGTTTTGAGGTCATATGTGCCTTGGATTGAGCCTTCAGTTTACTTTTTCACTAACATTTTCTGTGTGGGTAGGGCAATTCAACAAGGGCTCAGCCTCAGTTTCTTAGGCTACTCTTTCATTTGCCACTCAATATGGAATCATTGTTTTGAATCTGAATGAGTGCATTCATTTGGAATCTTATCTAACTCGGCTTTTCCCCTGTCTTATGGTCAGTTGTTTGGACAGTTCAGTTTTTTTCAAACCTGACTTTTCTCCTGTTATCCCTTGTAACAAAACACGTACAAGTTAAGGCAAACACAGAAAAGTTCAGCAAGAAATTCTAAAACTCAATTTTTCACATATATTTTCCCCATTAAGCTCAAAAAGTACTTCAGAGATATCATGAACTACAGGCAAGTTTGAAGACAGAGTAATGTTTACAACAACACAATGGAGAAAAGATACTGCAACGAATCAAGCTGTTATTAAAAAACTTCAGTAACTATTCAGTGAAATCACTGAAAAACTGACAAATATTAGACGAAATTCTCTTCAAAACCTATGTGAAAGAAAGTGTTAGTCGCTCAGCTGTGTCCATCTCTTTGCAGCCCCGCAGATTGTATCCTGCAAGGCTCCTCTGTCCATGGGATTTTCCAGGCAAGAATACTGAAATGAATTGCCATTACCTTCTTCATGAGATCTTCCTGACCCAGGGATCAAATCTGGGTCATTACACTCCTGATGGATTCTTTAACATCTGAGCTACCAGGGAAGCTCATGAGAATTATCTTTTCAGGAGGAAACCAAGTGACTTAAAAAAACAAATTTAGAAGGTTATGAAAATTAATAAAGGAAGATTTGACAGTAGTTTGGGAGACTTATAAGAACAGAATTAATGAAATAATATTTGAATCTTTATATGAAGCTTTTAGGCAAAAGTGGAGAATATTCTTTTCAGTGAGAAAGGAAGCAAAGACATATTACTTTTGTTACCTAAACACAGGGACACAAAAAAACTGCCTTCTGAGTTATTTATTTTACAACATTTGTTTTATCAATTTAATTTCAAATTTTATAAAAATGTCATTATGACATGAATTTTTGTGGCATCTTAATTTTAATAGTATTAAAAAGGGGACAATGTGCCTTTTGGAGATGAAAAAAATATTATGCAAAAAAAGATGATGTGATTTACAATATATTAATAAACATTTTTGGATAAATAAAATGAAACCTAATAAATGTGATAAAAAGCCTAAAAACCAAGCAACAATCCTACCTTGTACAAAAAGAACAGTGGTCCCAGATAGAGTTGGCCTAGATTAAAAATTAATATTTCTACCCAGTCTCATGGCATTTATGAAGTCAACTTTTCTGAATCTGTTTCCTCGTCTATGAAATGGTAACAAAAATGTCTTTCACATCAATCTTAGGATTATCTGAGAAAGGTATGTGTGTATGTGTATATATATATATACATATATATTTATGCATATATATACACACATACCTTTCTCAGCTATTCCTAAGCTATTTATGCATATATATGTATATATATTTATGCATATATATACACATACACGTAATTTTACAAATTAAAGCTTAATTTAACTAAAATGAGCATATAGTTCTATAGCAAGACTAACCCCAGAGAGTATAAGATGTGAAATGTTAAAGTCATATGTCCTAGGGGGCTCACAACATGTTGAACTTCCTTTTGACTGGTTCTTTCATATGAATATCTGATCTTCTGTAAAATATAATTTAAAGCATTCACACATGCATGCAAATGCACACACACAGGCACTGCACATACACACACACACACATTAGTTAGGGCTTTCATCAGTAATGCACTGGAAAAGCAAAGAGCATAAGAAGGAAAGAAAAAAAAGTGAAAATGCATGCAAATTAAAGACCAAGTCACGTCTATTTCTAAGTCCTGTTTTTGCAAAAGTATTTGTTGATACACCAGGTACATGCAAGTTCTTTTAGTACCTTTCACTAAGAGCTTGATCCAAAAAGCTCCAGTTTCCACCACTACTACAAGTCTATTTCTTAAAATTCAAGTACAGTTGATTTTCAACATTATATTATCTTTAGGCATACAGCATAGTCATTTGATAGTTTTACAGATTATACTCCATTAAAATTATTACAAAATAATGGCTATGATTTCCTGTGCTTATATACATATATCTTTCTTGCATATCTATTTTATATATAATAGTTTGTATCTCTTAATCCCATACTCCTATGTTGCTCCTCCTACTTCCTTCACTCTCCACACTAATAAAAACTTGTTTTATTTTTATAGCTCTGAGTCAGTTTCTGTTTTCCTAATATTAAAATATTCATTTGTTATTTTTTACATTCTTCATAAAGTGATATCACACAGCATTTATCTTTCTCTGACATTTGTCTGACTTTCTCTGACATATACACTAGGTTCATTGACATTGTTGTAAATGGCAGAATTTCATTATTTTTAAAGACATAATATTCCATATATACAAGATCTCCCCAGTGTCTCAGTGGGAAGGGATCTGCCTGCAATGCAGGAGACACTGGTTTGATCCCTGGGTCAGGAAGATTCTCTGGAGGAGGTCATCACAATCCACTCCAGCATTCTCCCCTGGAGAATCGCATGGACAGAGGAAGTTGAAGGGATATGATCGATAAGATCATAAAAGTCAGACACAAATGAAGCAGCTTAGTGCACATTCCATATATATATATATATATATATATACACACACACACATATATATATATACATATATACACACACACACATATATCCATCCATCTGTCAATGGACACTTGGGTTGTCTCTACATCTTGACTGTTGTAAATAGTACTGTTATGAACACTGGGGTGTATGTATCATTTCAAATTAGTATTTTTGTTTGTTCCCAGGAACTACACACCCAGGAGTTATATACCCAGGAGTGGAATTGCTTGATCATATAGTTGCCTTATTATTAGTTTTCTGAAGAGCAGTCTATGCAAAGCTTTTGGAAATGACTTTGTAGCAAATCAGTTTCACTGTCTAATAAATACAATCCTAAGCAGAGTTCCAGCTGGAATATTTCCCTCTTATGTTCTACATAAGTGATCTAGATCAATGGTCTAGATATTCTTGTTGAAGGCAATTGAAATAAATGGATATAACCATTAACACTGAGTTTATCATCCTTATGCCAAAAAGAGAGGGTATTTTAAAGCTAAAATTGAAAAATGATAGAATGGGAGACTGGATGATTCATAACTGGTTTTGGTTTGCTGCTGCTGCTGCTAAGTCACCTGAGTCATGTCCAATTCTGTGCGACCCCAGCCTCCCCCATCCCTGGGATTCTCCAGGCAAGAACACTGGAGTGGGTTGCCATTTCCTTCTCCAATGAAGGAAAGTGAAAATTGAGAGTGAAGTCTCTCAGTCGTGTCCGACTCTTAAGAGACCCCATGGACCACAGCCTACCAGGCTCCTCTGTCCATGGGATTTTCCAGGCAAGAGTACTGAAGTGGGGTGCCATCGCTTTCTCCATGGTTTTGGTTTAGTGCAGTGATATTGGAAAGATGAGTAGCCTCACCCACAACTCCCATTAACAAATTTGTTTAGTTGTTTAGTTGCTAAGTCGTGTCCAACTCTGCAATCCTATGGACTGCAGTCCACCAGACTCTTCATCCATGGGATTTTCCAGGCAAGAATACTGGAGTGAGTTGCCATTTTCTTCTTCAGGGGATCTTCCTGACACAGGGATCAAACCTGCGGCTCTTGTGCCTCCTGCAGTGGCAGGCGGATTCTTTACCACTGAACCACCAGGGAAGTCCCTACTTAACTCCAATTAATAAATGCTTTCAAATCAATTGGTATATATCTGAACCAACTATAATCTCATAGATCACTAACGAATACAAAACTATCTATCTTATTTATTTAAATACGAACCTACTCCAGACAAGCTCGTATCCTGATATCATCACTTTGGGTAATTTTGATTATGTCAGCTGAAATGGGAACAATAATAGATTCAGACTGTGTTTCTGCATCTTGTGAAAGCTTCTTCTAAAATACAAAGCATAATCAAGGAATAGATTGGAGGCTTTAACAAGTCCATTCTTTTTTATGATTCATAAGGAAGCAAAGCTTTTAGTTACTATTCACTTCTTTTACCCTCCTTTTACTGCATTCTTTCTGGGGAGCCCTGTGTGACATTGTTTGAGATATAGCTAATGCAACAGTTGAAAAGTATTGAATCAATTCGGAGAAAAAAATAATTCTGGACAAGTTCTCAGAAACTTTAAGCTGGCAGTCTTTTAAAAATAAGAAATGAACAATTAGATGTGTTGTGTGTTGATTTCAAAATGAACAGTATAGGAAAGCATATCCACAGAAAGAATGTTCAGAAAAAAAATGGGCAAATTGTGAGGTGCTTTTGTATAAAACACAATTTAATTTGAATAACTTTTAATTTTGTATTGGAGTACAGCCAGTCAACAATGCTGTGATATTTTCAGATGGACAACAAAGAACTCAGCTATACCTATACATGAGTGAATTCTCCCCCAAACTCCCCTCCCCTCTAGTCTGCCACATAACTTTGAGCAGAGTTTCCGGTGAAAAAGCAGCACTTATAATGCTAAAGTTGTTCCATTTAGTTCAGTTGCTCAATTGTGTCCGACTCTGTGACCCCATGTACTGCAGCACGCCAGGCTTCACTGTCTTATCATTAACATCCTCTGTCATCCCCTTCTCCTCCTCAGTCTTTTCCAGCATTAGGGTCTTTACTAATGAGTCATCAGGTAACCAAAATATTGGAGCTTCAGCGTCAACATCAGCCCTTCCAATGAATATTCAGTATTGATTTCCTTTAGGATTGACTGGTTTGATCTCTTTGCACTCCAAGGGACTCTCAAGAGTCTTCTCCAACACCATAGTTCAAAAGCATCAATTCTTCGGGGCTCAGCTTTCTTTATGGTCCAACTCTCACATCCATACACAACTACTGGAAAAACCATAGCTTTGACTAGATGGGCCTTTGCTGGTAAAGTAATGTCTCTGCTTTTTAATATGTTGTCTAGGTTTGTCATAACTTTTCTTTCAAAGAAGAAAAGCATCAACAAATACATAATTTTAAAATCACTCAGCAGAGTTGATTTGTTGATTGACTGATTCTTTACTGATTCATATATATTTCCCACTAAGAGAGTACTCTGCATCTCACAGGGGTGAAAATAGAGATGTTCTTCCTAATTTGAGTTGGTTTTACTTTGATTGTACATGACCTGAAAATCAGGCTGAAAATTTGTTTGAAATTCTTTATTTAATACTACAAATCATCTTTAAGTATTAATAATATTACAAAGATATTTATAAAGTTACCTCTGTTTCCTTTCATAAATCCCAACTAAGAGTTAGTATTGTGGAACAAGAGTATAGATGGATAGATGGTAACTCATAGAAAAAGAAGTGATTTTTCTCCTTTATAATTGTCCCTACTTTTTTCTTTTTCAGATGCTCTAGATTCTGTATGTACTACAAAGCCATGATATAAATATATACAGTTCAATTCAGTACAACTTAAGTAGGAACTTTATCTTTAAGAAGCCCTAAAGACTTACTGGCTACCAGACATGTAATACATCCAGCAAAAACCTTGAAAAAAATATAGGTTAATCAGAAAACCCTCTTTGAAATATTCTTCTTTGTATTATATTTGAATCTCTTTTAAAGAAAACTATGTGTGGCCAGATTAGTGTTTTTCATAAATTCCAAAATAGCATTTTAATCTCTTGACTTAGTCAAAACAGGTGAGCTTTATATGCTAGCTCTCATAATTTATTCACATATTTATTTGTTCATCATATATGCTTTGGTACTTCCAAAAGGACTTTGTTACAGCTTATATAGTCAATGAAGATTTTAGCACAGTGATAGAAGAATGAGATCCCAATATGAAGGATGTCATGTAAACTTGCTTAGGGGACATTACTTATTAATTGAATGGTATTATAATGCAGAATAAACAAAAAGTAAAATCTCTAACATTGAACACTAGGAAAAATTTTGATGTTACAGAAATATCATTGTGAAAAAAATAATTTAAAAGAATATCAGATGCATTCTTCATATAAAAATTCTTATCTTAAATTCTGATGTCAAATTGCAGCTGTATGAATTCATTCTATCAAGCATAAAGCTTTTTCTCCAATGACAATGTATCTGTTGAGTTGAGAAGTTTAGAAGCTCTGGAGAAACAGCTCACTCCTTCAGGCTATAATTCTACTGCTCCCTTTTTAGGAATGTTCCTGTGACATGAATAGTAAGATATAATTCTAGTTGTTACTCACATTATTAAGTCACTGCTTTTAAATTTTTCCCTAAGATCTTTGAGAATATTGAAATTGAAATGATTTTTAGTTCACATTTTTAGCTGGCATAAATAATAAGTCACTCAATGCTTGAAAGTGACACAGATCAAAGATGGAGTACCCACTAGTAAATTCAATTTTCACTCTGAAATATGCATGTAGAAAACAAAAGTGAGAGCTTTAGCAGATCTAAATTATTTTTTTAGAAATATTGAAAAAAAAAACTGCTTGGTGGGGGATGATACATAGGAAGAAAGTAAGTGAATATTTAAATTTATAAGGAAACTTAATTGGAAGCATTTGAATTTGAGTTGTTAACATTCTCATTCCCAATCTTTGCCATTTTTTCTTTTTTTCTTTTTTTGGTCAATTATTGGTAGATTCACTCTCTTTTTATATCAATTATAAAATATCCATATGTTTTTCTAACTTCTATCAGTGCCAGTGCTAAAGTAATCTCTTCTATCATCTATATAGTGAATCTTTTCCATTGATTTATTTGCTGAATTCATGCTATTTA
>SJYT01057441.1:188100-201881 GCA_006410635.1 Cephalophus harveyi
AAAACTAATCACCTATATTGACACATATATGACAAAGATATAATTTTTATGCTAAAATAAAATGCTGGGCTTTATTAACACATTTTAAATATTTTTGTTATTCCAGTGATAACATTTAAATAAATGTGCATATTGGTATACCCATTTCTCTCTTTAAGTTATATTTTATTCTGTCAACAAAACACATTAAAAAAGTAATTTTGCTTTGAAACAGGTAGTAATATCTACAAGCAATTTTAACAAATTTGTGCTCTTTATTCTCCGTATTTTACTAATTGTTAGGCACTATGATTGTCATTATTTTTCTCCATGTAGCATCTATTACATTTCTGTCTTTTGCTGGGCCAGTTTAATCCTAATCAGCCTCCCATATGAGCAATAGAAATTCATACAACCTCTGTTTCAACTTTAATACATTTACTCTTATTTCTTCCTCAATTATAAACTATGGAAAACTTTGTTTTTAAGTCATATAAGCAAAACACTTATTTTCAGCACATCGATTGATGCATGACTAGCTCTTTTAAGGAAGAATTAAGTTTATATCGATATTTAGCATGTCTCAAGGGGTGCCCATTTCCTTGTCAATGCTCATGAATGATATCTTCCGACATTATAGCTCTGTGGCTAAGATCTAAGAGTTTGACACGTTTTGAATCACAGAGAAGTAGTTTTCTTTTGTTGAAATTTATTTTCTTAAGAATCATTCTTTAGGTAGATAATTTAAAGATGCAAAAGCAATTCATTAAAAAAAATTTCCACTGAGCTAACAAATTAATTACATGAGGAACATTACATCTGAATTAAGAATTCTACAATTAAGGGGAAAATTGCTGAAGTTTTTTTTATTATTTCTGAATTTTTAACCATGTATGCTTTGAAGCTTATTTTTCTATAGGTAGGCATGTCTGAATAGAAAGCTGTTAAACTGTAAAATCCAATCATTAGAAACTCAGTTTTCAGCTGCAAAAATTAGGAATTAGTCACAATTTTTATGAACTCATCTACAATTTCATGCTATCTTAGATGAGGGACAAGACAGACAAATTCTAAATAATCTTCCCCTTGGATTACTAAAAATATTTTCTTCATTACTGCATGAAGCATCTATTTAAGTTAAATCTAAATAAAAGGAGGCATTAATCTATAAGAGTTAACATTTCCATAGGTGAGGGCTATATCCTACTGCAATAAAAAAAGAGAAAATTACTAGATTTATTATTGTTTGCAGTTAGCAACTTCAGAATAACCACTATGCTAAAGAATTTTCTTTTTTCCTCCAGAAATGATTAAAATATGTCATTTATTTAAAAATCAACAGTATTTGGCATTCATGCTCTTCTGCAAAGGTCTCATCCAAATATATCCATGTAAACATTTGGCCATGTTTTCTCTCTTCTAGCTGAGTGTTCTGGCACAAATAACCAGTTCTCTCAATATCTTTATTATTGTTTTTGCTTAGTTCTACTCCCCTCAATAATTTTCTTATGTACCCAACATCTTAAGTTCCAAAGAAAAATGCACAATTTCAGGTCATCTTTAATAAATGATATAAAGCCAGAGTCAACAAGACACTTTCTTTTTGGTTTGGATCTCTAGTTATGTTGTAGGTCACTTATTTCTAAATATACAATTTTATATATTTTGTCATTTATTATAGCTCCATCACTGAGTTGTGTCCGACTCTTTGTGACCCCATGGACTATAGTTCTCTAGGCTCCTCTGTCCATGGGATTGTCCAGGCAGGAATACTGGAGTGGGTTGCTATTTTCTCCTCTAGGGGGTCTTTCTGACTCAAGGATTGAACCCTCATTGCCTGTATCTCCTATGTTGGCAAGTGGATTCTTTACCACTGAGCCAACTGGGAAGCTAAGGTGGCTATATTATCATAGTTATTAACATTATCATAGTTAATAATATGTTTATATAGCTATGAATATGTAAAAACATGGAATCCACTCACTGATGTTTTAAATATGCAATGTGGGAGACCTGGGTTTGATCCCTGGGTTGGGAAGATCCCCTGGAGGAGAGCATGGCAACCCTCTCTAATATTTTTGCCTGGAGAATCCCAATGGACAGAAAGAGCCTGGCAGGGAACAGTCCATGCAGTCACAAAGAGTTGGACATGACTGAGTGACTAAGCACAGCACACATTTCTACTGTCTCACTATAGTCCATTTCACTATTACCATCATGAATTAATTATGTGAGTGAAGAAGACCTTATTATCAATATATTAATGACAAATATTCACAAACTATTCACAATATATCAGGCAATGTGCTAAATGCTGGGGATATGGACATAATCAGAACAAACGTTCCCAAAGAGTCTGAAAATATGTTGAACATTATTTAAAATAGTTTAAAATATTTTCATTATTTTTATGCCTACTGTTGACATAACAGCATCTGCATAAGACATAATTTTTCTTTTCTTAAAATAGCCACAGCACGTTCGTTGGACAGAATATTTGTTGAAGTTTTAAATCACCAAATGTTTTTACATTAATTTTCTAAATAATAATGAAAAAAACAAACAAACAAACAAAAAACTCTATTCATTCCAATCACCTGAACTTGCCATTTCAACACAGTCTTTGTAAAAAATTACTATAAAATACACTCACTGACTGGTAGAAGTGGTAAGGAAGGGGCTGCGAGTTGAAAAGATAACTAAATCCTGGTAGCCAGACATGTTCCCTAAGGCATATTTCAAAGTTGATCTCTCTGAGAGGTTGGCATTTTTGACATGACAATCAAATCTCCAGGTACAGTCACACTTTAGGTCCAGCTACATCCCAACTCATCCTTTCTACTATTTACTTGTACAGCCTTGAGTCACATGATATCATATCCCTCCAAAAAAATCTCCTCTTTTTCCTAACTAGTTTGAGATCTTTGACACTGTTTTGCAATAGCTTTAAATGAAGTTTTCACATGAGTAATGAAGCTAGTAAAGAATAATCTATAAAAATATCACTACGTTTTACTCTTGAAACTAGTATATTATAAATCAACCAAATTTCAAAGAAAAGAAGAAAATATCTACTACTACAGGATTCATCTTGCATTTGATATGTACAATTAACATAACAAACATTCTACCCAGTCTATTCATTTGATAGTGTGACTTAAACAATAGTGTCTTAGAACTAATAAAATGCGGTAACATTAATTCATGTGAATATTCACTATATACAGACTTATTGAACACCTACTTTGTTCACGGCACTGTACTAGACACTGGGAATGCATGTGCCCTTTCTATTTTTCAATGATATACAGAAGACTCCCCTGGTTAATATCAGTTTTCCTTCTGAAAGAGGTAAGGAGAAAAAGATTCTAAAAGCATATCTCCCAACAAAAGAATTTAAAAATTACTCTTATCATTAATTCATATTTTAGAGAAATCAATAATGAACTAATTATTATAAATTTAGTGAAAACACTAGTCATCAGACTACTCAGTAAAAAGCTGAGTAGATGTATTGGACGTCTTGTAAAATTTATGTATTTCTTCAAGTAGCATTTTTTTCCTTATCCATTAGTCAGACTTTGCATACTTGAGCAAAGTGACCTTTTTAAACAAAATTATATTTACAGATGATTTCTTTTTCAAATTAAACTTGATTTTCTTCTATTATTAGTAAATCAAAATAAAAATTAATTTTCAATTTTGCACTGCCTCCACTATGCTCATTTTAATTAAAATGAAAGAAAGATGAACAAACCTATCAACATAGAGGTTCAAAATGTCATTGATTATATACGAGTATTGGCATTTGAAGATTCCTTCAGAGTGCCAAGAAAAGTTAGTAAAATTATGAGGATATAGAGGAGAAGCTTTGATCTCTTATTCCTGAAGCTAGAGTTTTAGTAATCTCCAACTCCCAGTTTTCCCATCTTCAAAGTGAGGATCTCATAGTCTTCTCAGTTCAGTTCAGTCTCTCAGTCATGTCCGATGCAACCCCATGAATTGCAGCAGGCCAGGCCTCCCTGTCCATCACCAACTCCCGGAGTCCACTCAAACTCACATCCATCGAGTCGGTGATGTCATCCAGCCATCTCATCCTCTGTCGTCCCCTTTTCTTCCTTCCCCCAATCCGTCCCAGCATCAGAGTCTTTTCCAATGAGTCAACTCTTCACATGAGGTGGCCAAAGTACTGGAGTTTCAGCATTAGCATCATTCCTTCCAAAGAAATCCCAGGACTGATCTCCTTCAGAATGGACTGGTTGGATCTCCTTGCAGTCCAAGGGACTCTCAAGGGTCGTCTCCAATGCCACAGCTCAAAAACATTAATTCTTCTGCACTCAGCTTTCTTCACAGTCCAACTCTCACATCCATATATGACCACTATAAAAACCATAGCCTTGACTAGACGGACCTTTGTTGGCAAAGTAATGTCTCTGCTTTTGAAAATGCTATCTAGGTTGGTCATAACTTTCCTTCCAAGGAGCAAGCATCTTTTAATCTCATGGCTGCAGTCACCATCTGCAGTGATTTTGGTGCCCCCCCCAAACAAAGTCTGACACTGTTTCCACTGTTTCCCCATCTATTTCCCATGAAGTGATGGGAGCAGATGCCATGATCTTCGTTTTCTGAATGTTGAGCTTTAAGCCAACTTTTTCACTCTCCTCTTTCACTTTCATCAAGAGGCTTTTTAGTTCCTCGTCACTTTCTGCCATAAGGGTGATGTCATCTACATATCTGAGGTTATTGATATTTCTCCCGGCAATCTTGATTCTAGTTTGTGTTTCTTCCAGTCCAGCGTTTCTCATGATGTACTCTGCATAGAAGTTAAATAAGCAGGATGACAATATACAGCCTTGACATACTTCTTTTCCTATTTGGAACCAGTCTGTTGTTCCCTGACCAGTTCTAACTGTTGCTTCCTGACCTGCATATAGGTTTCTCAAGAGGCAGGTCAGGTGGTCTGGTATTACCATCTCTTTCAGAATTTTCCACAGTTTATTGTGATCCACACAAAGGCTTTGGCATAGTCAATAAAGCAGAAATAGATGTTTGTCTGGAACTCTCTTGCTTTTTCTTCTAGAGAGGATTAAATGACATTATTTATTTAAGCATGATCTCAGCATAAACCTTTTCCTTTCAAGTTGTGTTTATTAACTATCTATCCCTTTTCAGTGTGACTCTGAAGTTTATAGTCATCACCATGTTTCACAACTACACTGAAAAAAACATTTTACAAATATTTTTAAACTTTTTAAAGTATCTTTTTCTGCCTCATTAAGGAAGTTATCCTTGATGCTCACCCCTAATTTGCTAGAGCCTGATTTCTACGCACTTATTATACCTGCTTGTTGTTGTTCTTCACTAGATAAGCTGTGTCTGACTCTTTGTGACCCCATGAACTACAGCACACCAGGCTTCTCTGTCCTTGACTGTCTCCCAGAGTTTGCTCAAACTCATGTCCAGTGAGTCAGTGATGCCATTCAACCATCTCATCCTCTGTCACCTGCTTCTCCTATTGCCCACAATTTTCCCCAGCATCAGGGGCTTTTCCAAAGAGTACTTATACCTTTACAAGTATTAACTTTATCCAGTAAACTTTCTGTTATCTTCTCTCCTCCTTTTAGTAGACAATTTTGTTCACGGAAACAAACAATATATTTCCCTTTGTATATTAGAAAGGGCTTGATAAACATTTGTTGAATTAATAAATGTGGTCCCTGACCTCAACAGATTCACAGTCATGTAGGATGATATACATGTCTATTACACATGAATATAACATCAGTCCATCAGTTAGATTGTACCATAGTATCTGGTATATATAAATCTATTTAGTCTACATGAATATAAACTCTTTGATGGGAAGGTTCATGTTATACTCATCTTTGTATCCCTAAAGTCTGGCATAGTGGCTAACATATGTGCAAGATTTGCCAAATATGCTTCTTCAGTTCAAGAGAATTTTGTGTGTTTGTACACACACACAGACATATAAAGTGGGCACTTAGAACTTGGGAAGATACTGCTATTAGCTTTGGACTCAAAATAATTCAAGGGATTAAAGTGGCAACTAAATGTATCACTTGAATATTCTATACAGTCCAGACAACCGTTGATAAATGGCCCTTGTTTCTGTGAGCGGGATTAATTGAAATTAAAATATTTTATAAATAATCATGCTGGAAATAAACATAAAAGGTTTAGGCACAGTGGCATAGGGCTTTGATGAGTAAAATAGAGAGCAATAAATTGGCCTGATAAATATAGCTGACGTATCAGAAAAAAATAAATGTATAGGTTAGATTGAAGAACAAAGACAAGAGTGGAGTTAATTCATGTTTAAAATCTGTCAAATGATGAGAGAATAACACTGAAACACGTATATTACCATATGTGAAATAGATCACCAGTCCAGGTTCAATGCATGAGACAGGGCACTCAGGGCCAGTGCACTGGGATGACAATGAGGGATGGGATGGGGAGGGAGGTGGGAGGATGTTCAGAATCGGGGGACACATGTACACCCATGGCTGATCCATGTCATTGTATGGCAAAAAAACACTACAATATTGTAAAGTAATTAGTCTCCAATTAAAATAAATAATTAATTTAAAAAACACAGGGAACCATATTCAATGTCTTGTAATAACCTATAGTGGAAAAGAATATGAAAAATGATATCTAGATCTATCTATCAATCACCTATCTGAACATATAAAACTGAATCACTTTGCGATACACCTGAAACATTGTAAATCAACTCTACTTCAATAAAAAATAATGTTTAAAACAAACAAGCAAAAAAAAAAAAGTCAATTGATAGTGTCTCTCCATGTAGAAGCCATGTGTCTATCTGAAAATCAATCAAGATAGCCATAACATCCAAATGTTACTATGTACTGCCCTTTATGTTAATATGTAATGACAAATATAATTTTAAATTACTTTTTTACATAATTTTATCAAGTGTTTTTAAGCATGAATAATTGTCCAAGAATATAGTGATTTGAGGATAGATGAATTCGAAGATGAAGAAGGGATCAAATGACTTGCAATCATCTTTTTTATGTTCATTGAAACAGAGGTTCTATCACTTTCAACAGACAAGGACAACACAAGATATTTTTTCCAAAGATAATATTATGTTCAGATTTTCCACAGTCTGACAAATCTTCTTTTTGGTAGGGATTAAAGTTCTTATTCTTTACTTGTATTACCTCTCTGTATTATTTTCCAACAGAATCCTCCAAGGTAAGGTCCAAATTCAAATTATAGAAAACACAAAACTAGGAAATAATAAATAAATTTTATATTCATGATCGTTTCACAGAATAAATTTTCTCAGTAGTAAGCACCTCTGAATTTTCTCCTAAAATTGTACCTCCATAGATGATCATTGTTCATCATGATTTTAAAGCACTTTAAAAATTGTAATAAAAGTTAATTCCTGGGTTCAAGTAAAGGGAAAAATTGTAGTTTTCTATATTCTTACCTATCTATTCTGTAACTTGGGTGCCTCTTACTGATTTACTTAAGTCCACTTAATTCACCTCTTGGTTGCCTACTCACCCAGTTCTTCAATAGATTTCTCTTTGTTTGTCACCCAGCTTCTCTTGTTGCCAACTAATATATCATCTTCCATCTGTTTAAATTTCTATGTTCTTTCTGGCACATCTCCGCCTCCAGATTCCCTCCCAGCCACCTACCTTGCTGCCCTTCCATCTGCTAGCATGACTAGTGTCTTATTAACCTGTTCCCAACCTAAACTGTCTCCAAATTTCTACTAAATTTCATCAAAAGTTTATCTCTTAAAGGATTTTGTGATGGCAATAATTATTTATAATCATACAGTCATGGAGCGGAAAGGGAAGTTAAAAGCCAAAACATTCAAACATGCATTTAACATTTTAATTCTTCTACCTGTTAAATTTATTTACTGTTCTCAGCTTCTTTCACTGATAATGTTTTGAAGGAATAATGCACACTAATGAAATAAATCACAAATGTCTTTCCACATCTATTCCTCTGCACACTGCTTCTGTATGGCTCAATTCTTAGTCTTGTGGTTAAGTGCATTTGTCATTGTTCCAAAGATTTGCACTCACTGATTACTAACAACTTTTCTTAAAGAGCACATTCTCAAGACAATTCAAGTAAATATTTTAGGTTTAATGTAGCAGAAATATTTTTGTTTAGGATGAGATATAGCTGCCTGCTGCTGCTGCTGCTGCTAAGTCACTTCAGTCGCGTCTGACTCTGTGTGACCCCATAGACGGCAGCCCACCAGGCTCCTCCATCCCTGGGATTCTCCAGGCAAGAACACCGGAGTGGGTTGCCATTTCCTCCTCCAATGCATGAATGTGAAAAGTGAAAGTGAAGTTGCTCAATCATGTCCAACTCTTCGCGAACCCATGAACTGCAGCCTACCAGGTTCCTCCATCCATGGGATTTCCAGGCAAGAGTACCGGAGTGGGGTGCCATTGCCTTCTCCGATATAGCTGCCTACTGAATGTCAAAGATGTTATGTAAACAACACTAGCATTGGATAATTACAGCTTCAGAATTTGATATTTAAGGAGCATAAGGTGGCATTTCCCTATGATATTGATTTAGTTGCTTGATGTGTATGTGTATGTGTGTGTGTGCGCGCTCAGTCCCTTCAGTCACGTCCAACTCTTTGCGATCTTGTGCAATATAGCTTGCTAGACTTCTCATCTATGGGATTCTCCAGGAAAGATGATTGGAGTGAGTTGTCATGTCCTCCTCCAGGGGAATCTTCTTGAACCAGAGAACAAACCCCCATCTCCTGCATTTAGTGCACTGCAGGAAAATTCTTTACCCGCTGAGACACTTGTACTTATTTTCATGTAGCAGATATAACATACTACGTTACAAATACCTGAGAAAAGAAGTGAAAGGCAAAGGAGAAAGGGAAAGATATACCCAACTGAATGCAGAGATCCAAATAGCAAGGACAGATTAAAAAAAAGCCTTCTTAAGTGAACAATGCAAAGACATAGAGGAAAACAATAGAATAGGAAAGACTAGGGATTTCTTCAAGAAAATTAGAGATACCATTAGGGAACATGTCATGCAAAGATTGGTACAGTAAAGGACAGAAACAATAAGGATCTAACAGAAGTAGAAGATATTAAGAAGAAGTGGCAAGCGTACACAGAAGAACTATACAAAAAATGTTTTAATGACTTAGATAACCTTGATGGTATGGCCACACACCTAGAGTCAGACATCCTGGAGTGTGAAGCCAAGTGGGCCTTAGGAAGCATTACCAAAAATAAGGCTAGTGGAGTGATGGAATATCAGCTGAGCTATTGCAAATCCTAAAAGATGATGCTCTGAAATGCTGCACTCAATATGTATGCCAGCAAATTTGGAAACCTCAGCAGTGGCCACAGGACTCGAAAAGGTCAGTTTTCATTCCAATCACAAAGAATGGCAATGCCAAAGAATGTTCAAATAACTGTGCAAGTATGCTTGTTTCACATGCTAGCAAAGTAATGCTCAAAATCCTTCAAGCTAGACTTTAAGAGTATGTGAACTGAGAATTTCCAGATGTATAAGCTAGATTTAGAAAAGGCAAAGAACCAGAGATCAAATTGGCAACATTCGTTTGATCATAGAAAAAGCATAAGAATCCAAGAAAAACATCTACTTCTGATTCATTGACTTTGCTAAAGCCTTTGACTGTGTGGATCAGGACAAACTGGAAAATTCTTAAAGAGACGGGAATACTAGACCATCTTATCTGCCTCCTGAGAAACCAATCTACAGGTCAAGAAGCAACAGTTAGACCCAGATATGGAACAATGGACTGGTTCCAAATTGGGAAAGGAGTATGTCAAGGCCGTAAATTGTCACCCTACTTATTTATCTTCTCTGCAGAGTACATCATGCGAAATGCCAGGCTGGATGAATCACAAGCTGGAATCAAGATTGCTGGGAGAAGTATAAACAACCTCAGATATGCAGGTGATACCACCAACATAATGACAGAAGAGGAGCCTCTTGATGAAGGTGAAAAGGAGGGTGAAAAAGCTGGGTTAAAACTCAATATTCAAAAAATGAAGATCATGGCATCCAATCCCTTCACTTCATGGCAAATAGATTGGGAAAAAAATGGAAACAGTAGCAGATCTTATTTTCTTGGTTTCCAAAATCCCTGTGGATGGTGACTGCAGCTATGAAATTAGAAGATGCTTGCTCCTTGGAAGAGAAGGTATGATAAATCTAGACAGCATATTAAAAAGCCGTCAAATCACTTTGCCAACAAAGGTCCATCTAGTCAAAGCAATGGTTTTTCCAGTAGTCATGTACAGATGTGAGAGTTGAACCATGAAGAAAGTTGAGTACTGAAGAACTGATGCTTTCAAACTGTAGTGTGTGAGAAGACTCTTGAGAGTCCCTTGGACAGCAAGGAAATCAAACCAGTCAATTCTAAAGAAAATCAACCCTGAATATTCATTGAAAGGACTGATGCTGAAGCTGAAGCTTCAATACCTTGGCCATCTGATGTGAAGAGCCCAATTCTTTGGAAAAGACCCTGATGCTGGAAAACATTGAAGGCAGGAGAAGAGGATGACAGAGGATGAGATGGTTGGATGACCTCACTGACTCAATGGACTTGAGTTTTAGCAAACTCCAGGAGACAGTGAGGGACAGGGAAACCTGGCACGCTGCAATCCATGGGATCACAAAGAGTTGGACACTACTTAGTGACTGAACAGCAACAAATTAAAGCAGACTCAGGAAAATATTTAAAACTTTAGGCCTGTACACCTTGTTATGAGACTAAAAACGAGTTGTCCACTTACATTTCTAGAATAATATCCCTCCTCTTCTAACCACATCTTAGAAGATAATTGAGCTTGTACTTACAGGAGGTTCACTGAGAAATCTCCCTTAAATTAAATAATATTGTAATGGAGCAGGATGTATAGGATCTTTCAAGACAGGCATTCTCGCATATCCTCTGCTTTAGCTCCTCTCTGGAGTACCCTTGCTGCTGCTGCTGCTAAGTCGCTTCAGTTGTGTCCGACTCTGTGTGACCCTATAGACGAGAGCCCACCAGGCTCCGCCATCCCTGGGATTCTCCAGGCAAGAACACTAGAGTTGGTTGCCATTTCCTTCTCCAATGCATGAAAGTGAAAAGTGAAAGCGAAGTCGCTCAGTCGTGTCTGACTTTTTGCGGACCCCATGGACTGCAGCATACCAGGCTCCTCCGTCCATGGGATTTTCCATGCAAGAGTACTGAGTGGGGTGCCATTGCCTTCTCCACTGGAGTACCCTTAGGTTGCAGTATCTGATGCACATTTACTGAGTTGTTTTACAGGTGTGAAACCCCTCCCTGTCCTCATTAAATAGATGTTAACTACTTGATGAGCATGGTCACATAACCCCCATGCCTACTGGAGCCTGAGGATTGATAATACTAACTCCTGTGATACTGCCCTGTGATTAATATCTCACTATCTGCAAATCAGGGAATTGTGCATGAGTTGATCACATCCCTATAATCCCCCTCCCTCCCCTGGCTTTTAAGAATGCTTTGCTACTCACTGTTGCTGCCTTCAAAATGGAGGAAGGGTATCCTCCAGAAGCTGAGAACAGCCTTCAGCTGACATCTAGCAAAGAAAATGGGACCTTAAGTCTAGAATTGGAACAGAATTCTGCCAACATCTTGAATGAACTTGGAAGTAGATTCACCTCACAGTCTCCAGAAAGGAATGTAGTCCAGGCAACACCTTGATTTAAGCCTTATGACACTCAAGCAGAGAATCAGGTGAGCCAACTGTGCCTGGACTTCCAACTACAGAACTATGAGCTAATATATTTGTGATATTTTTTTAAAAAAAGTTTTGTTGAACCCTTCAGAGAGTTCTAGATTTGGGGAAACATAAATCACCTGTTTCCTTGCATGGCCCTGCAATAAACCTTTCTCTGCTCCACACTCCAACATTCTGGTTTTTTAGTTTTACTGTGCATTGGGCACACAAACTTGCTCTAATAATATAGCATTTTAATAAAAAGGTAATGATTTGAGAAAGACTTGACTGATTTATTTTGAACACTAGGAGTATAATACTTCTATAGATGTCAATTAACATTAAAGATGTTCATTTTTTTTCAAGTTTGTTTTAATATGTTTTATTATTACCTAGGTAGAGTAAAGCCAACAGATCTGGTGATGATAGTCATTGGAAAAAATAGCTTGTTACACTTACAAATCCTGAGAAGGCAGCGTATGCCTGGGGACTTACCGGGAATTGTGGGAATAATGAGGGTTTGGTCAGAAAGCAGTGGGAGAAGGGCAACAGTGGGCATGAGCTTTTACAGTATTATGCTTTCCTCAGTAAGGATGCAAGATAAAAGTGGATGTGAGATTGGCCAGTTTGAATTATTTCAGAGAGCCCTGGATTGTGGGCTTCCCTTGTGGCTCAGCTGGCGAAGAATCCACCTGCAACCTAGGGAGACCTGGGTTCGATCCCTGGGTTGGGAAGATCCCCTGGAGAGGGGAAAGGCTACCTGCTCCAGTATTCTGGCCTGGATAATTCCACAGACTGTATAGTCCATGGGGTTGCGAAGAGTTGGACACGACTGAGCAACTTTTACTTTCACTGGAGCATTGCAGCTGTACTTGGTGGTCTACTCTCAGTACTCCTCCCTGGAGCAATTAGGAAGAAAGAAGTGGCTAGATGTGAGAACTCTAATAAAGAGGGTGGTGGAAGGCAGGGCTTTGGAATGATGGGTTTGTACTTGAAAAGGGAATTTGAGGGCCAATGGCTTACTAACTCCCATTATTGGCTCACTTTGGGAGCCATAGCCCCTCCAGGGTCAGCAAAGCAAAGCACTAGAATACAGATAAAAATGTACGGTTAATATAATATTTAATTCAGGATTAGCAATCATTAATAAGAAAAGTTGAGAATTCATCTGATTCAGAGGTTTAGAAATATCTTTAGCATTGAATGCCTCCAGTATGATTAAATAATGTCTGTGAGTGTCCTGCCCAAAGATTGTTAGGTCTATGTCTAAACTTTTTATTCTGCAGGTTAAAGTTTTAATAACCACCTCCCACCTTGTTTATTCTCAGTTCCATCTATCCAATTCCTCTATTCAGTCCTGACACAAGGATATATAGTATTAATTTTCATTTCCATGTGTTTATGGATATTATTCTCTTGGACTCCATTTAAAAATTCTGAGCCTAGTTCTTCCTTTCTCCTGTGACACTGAACCATTTGACAAAATATTTTGGGGCTGGTGCTATGCTCTAATTTTTTCCCTGCATTTGAATTATTTGTTTTACTGAACGCATAGCCCTTCATCTTTTTCTGCATCTAAAGCAAGTATTGGGTAAAAGCACACAAGAAGACTTTAATAAATGCTTCTTCATTGCACTGAGTTGTCTTGTACGGTTAAAAGTGATTAAGAAACAATAAATAATGGGGTAAATGGGTAAAATGCTTATTTATAATCAGAGGAAATAAATTGGTGAAACATGCATGAAGCTGTGTTAAAATGACACAACCATTGGAGTCAGTTCCTAAAAGCATATATAAAAGGAAAGTGCTTCATAAGCTATAATTTCTTAGGGAAAATATTTTAAGGAGGAACTAATTTTATCATTTTCTCCAATGGAAGAGAAAAGAATATGAAATCTCTTGGTATCATTCTTTGTTTTAAATTTATATTTGAAAAACTTTTCTGTGTATTAAAAGTTATTAATATCTCTCTAAATATTAAAGAAACCTACAGAGGATTCAGTTCAGTTCAGTTCTGTC
>SJYT01057441.1:204789-242675 GCA_006410635.1 Cephalophus harveyi
TTTTTTTTTTTTTTTTTGTCATGGAGAGGGAGCATACATTTTGAAATCTGTCATCTATATATTCTTTTTGGGGTAGGGCATTCTGGACAAGAGGGAAAAAAGACAACACCACAGGTAGAAGTCAGACTGTTTTGTTTCTGACAACAAAGTCTTCCTTCAAGGACAAGCTATTTCAAATTATTTTAATTCCATCTGTTCCATTCGTATGCAACACAGTACCTCAGTGCTTTCCTCTGCTTCTGGGGAAAGGAGTGAACATTTTTGGTGTTTATCAACATTTTTTACCATAATTTGAAAATACTGACATTAAGGAAACAATAAGAGCCAAGGAATACCACAGCCCTGCTAAAACTTCTCCACTGGAGGTAATTTTTATTGATTCCACTCATACTCACGGTGCCGCCCCTCCCCAATTTGCAGGTTTCGGTCTATCTGAGACATACATCTGAGCTCGGGTACAGTCTTGAAAAGCTTTTGCGTGCAAAATAAAATACCCTGCGGCACAAATACTGTCAAAAATACAGAATAAAATCAGCCTTCAATTAACATAACAATTGAGAATCCCGACACTGCATCGCAATACTGAGGTGTAAGTCAGTCCTACTAACACTGCATCATCCTTATCCGAATTCAGCACATTTTCGCTTGCAATTTTCTAACCTAGAGGAAAACCTCGGACTTACCTCATATGTTGAATTATCTGTCGTTCTGAGTATAGTATTTATTGCAAACTGTCCATTTGAATGAATGCGGCTACAGTTACACCACAGTACGCTTCTCTCCTGCTGCAGAAAGCAAGTTAAAAGGACATCAAGCTGTGACCTCAGAGGCAGGCACAGCCGCTCCCATCCTTCAGCCAACCTTCTGGGGAGAGCAGGTTAGATGACAGTAAAGCTGGCTCGCTACATAGCAATACTTTCAAATAAAGCATTCTGTGCTAGGAGCTGGGGGATTTACATCCAAATTCAGCTGGCTAGAGTCAATGCTGCTTCTATGCCTGAAAATATTAAGCATTTCACTGCAGTCACTTAATGCAAGAAACTATCTGAGGCGACTTCACAAACCCTGTCATTCTGTTCAGAGACTAAAGAATGAGCACCGCATGCATAATTCATGCATTAAAATCTTCAATGCACTTCCTGTAGTCGCTGTTCTATCCAGTAATGGGCTATTGATCACCTCATCGCTAAGACAATTGGAGCTCCGCGATTGGTTTATTTCCACAAATAAAATTACCACCTAAAGCACAGGCAGAAACCTCCATCCCTGCAGCGTCCACGGGGTAAAACACTCACATAGACGGGATGGTATTTGCATATTCCAGAATGTTTAAACTGGACTCTTCTGAGGAAATGCTATAACATCTGTTTACTTTTATTCAAAACACATCATTTCTGCAGATTTAGGCTGAATATTTTATATTAGAAGTGAGATATATAGAGTTGATTTTTTCCTACGATTTCCAGAAAATCAACAGTGCTAAACTGAAAATTAAGAAAAAAGAACAATGATGAATTGCTATAAGTCATACTCTAGGAGATTTTTATATGGGCTCATTTGAATAACACTTCTTAGAAGATTTTTATTTAAAAATAATTAATTTTTATTTCAATAATATGGAAGAGGATTCCTTTTTAAAATATCATCATAGTGAGTACGTCATTGTTCAGCACCATTGACTATTTTGGATTCTGAGCACCTGTACACTGGGTGTGTCGGTAGTTCGAGAGCCTTTTCTCTCAGAATTTAAGTTCCTAAGAACATGCCATGATTTCAACTAGTCTTTTTTCATTGCCTCAAAAAACAAGTAAGCTTTAAAACTAATTATGCTTTTTATTATGCTAATATTCATCAAGAGAAAACATAGGAAGCATTTTGAAATATCACAGTAGTATTTGGAAAAATTACCATAGTGAGAGATCCATGTAAAATGAAATGGCAAATGCATTTAATGTACAATAAATGTTTGTCTATTTCCCAAAGTATCTTCATTGTAAAAACTAAACTTTATCCACCAAAGAGGACAGATGTTACTAAGATTATTTAGAAGCCTAATGCCATGTCTTTTCAAAGCCTTTTCATACATATATATACTATATATATCTTATATTTTGTATATACACAGGTACCACATAAACAAAAAGGCAATATTTCTATCTCACTACACCTTGCCATTTGTAAGACCAGAGGGAAGCCTTCAAATTCATGCTCAGGACTGGAGTAGAGAATAATTCGCAGAGTATAATCAAGGTTTCCCATCTAAAGATTACACTACAGAGAGCAATTCACTCCTGGAGGAGGCATGATCATGGTGATTTTCAGTCAATAAGCCAGTTAAAATTTATACCAGCCTGAGAAGGCAGTAGGAGCCCTGATGGCAACAGCGATGGAGTTTAGGGATGGTCAGGGAGTTAGTTTTTCCTTCCAAGTGCAATAAGAGCATAATCCTTGCTAGGTCAGTGAAAAAATAGGTATATTCGGCTAATAAAGATTATGCTAAAATATTCTAAATGTGTCTGAGAAATTAACTCTCCAATTACTATATACATTTTATCTTCCACATTCCTCAATGTTCTGTTGTATCCAACTCAGATTCTATTTGTACATTTAAAAATACATATTGCTTCTAACATAAAAAATTCAAGTTAACTACAAGTAGACTTTGTTTTATACTATTTAATTGAGTAATATTTTTATTCTTTATACAAAAGATCTCTAACACTTAAAAGTTTAAGAAGTTATAGCTAAGGATAAATTTCCTGCCAATGACAGGGACATTGGCAGGAAATAAAGGGACAAAGGAATAAAGGGACAAAGTAGGTAATTAAATAGTTAATAAATAGCTAATCCCACTAGGGGATTATAAGCAATATGTATATATATATGTGTGTGTGTGTGTGTGTGTGTGTGTGTGTATGTGTGTGTGTGTGTATGAGATTCCTATAAGTTAATGATTACTCAATATGTGCGTGTGTGTGTGTGTGTGTGTGTGTGTGAGATCCCTGTAAGTTAATCATTACTCAAGAAAGCATGTTTGCTTAACTACAAAACAAGAAGGCTTGCTTAGCAACAAAACCATGAGACAGAAGCGTGAGACACGCCCCCAAACAATAAACCAATGGTGGCATGATATCCATATCCTGCCCAGTGAGGTCAGTAAGTTAATGATCCCTAGGACACGCTCTCTACACACAAAAAAACAGTAATTTGTGGACCTAGCTTGACCATGTAGGGACAAGGAAACTCCCCTGCTGAAGCTGAAGGAGAAGCTGATGATGGAAGCATGATGTCTACTCAAGAAAGATAAAGAAGTTCTTCTTCCCCTCCCCATTTTCCTTTGATTATGAAACTGTAGCCCAGTAAGTTCTCAAGGCATGGCACCCTCTTGCCTGCCCACTTGTAAACATCACAAGCATCCTATTGTAATAAATCACTTCTGATCTTTCACTGTGCCTCTTACTGAATCTTTTCTGCCCTGAGATGTAAAGAACTGTGGTATCAGAGTTCTTCAGAGCCCCCCAAATGACACCAAATAGTTTTACCAAGAGTTTTATCAATTTAGTCATCTAGAAGCCATTTTGTATGAAGATAATGTCTAAAAACTAGTACAAAATCACAAAGTTTGAAATTTAGCTTATCATATATAAGGATACAGTGTACAAGCATTTAGGAGATATAAATTGCTGACAAAACCAAAAATAATTGCAAATATAAACATTGGAAATTTAAATTCCCTGAATTGACATGATTCAGTAGTGTATAACCAGGTGGATAGGAAAAGCATTAGCTTTGTCCTTCTGTCCTTCTGCAGTGAGTGAGACGAAAGTCAATATTTTTCCTGCATACAAATTTCTAAGACCCAGATCTAAAATGATGATGATAACTTTGGACCTACTTGGTGAATTTTCATATTCAACTGTTTTATTTTTTTTTCAATAATGCATTTTATTTAACCTAATATATCTAAAATATCATCATTTCAATAAGCAATCAACAAATAAACTCTTTGAGCCACTGACCTTCATTTTTCAAAATTTCTGTACCAAGCCTGTAAAATCCAGCATGTTTTATACTTATAAATTATCTCAATTCAGACTAGCTGCATTTCAAGTATTCAATATCAACACATGGCTAGTGGCTGCCTTTTTGAATGATGTTTAATTTGTGTTGCTATTCAATCACTAAGTAATGTCCAAATCATTGCAACCCCCTGGACTGTAGTCTGCCAGGCTCCTCTGTCCATGGGACTTCCCAGGCAAGAACGCTGGAGTGGGTTGCCATTTTCTTCTCCAGGGAATCTTCTCAACCCAGGGATCGAACCTGTGTCTCCTACACTGGCAGGTGGCTTCTTTACCTGAATCATCAGGAAATCTCAATAGGGATCTATGAATTTAAAATTTATAACATGCATATTCTTAATTAATATTCACAGTAACCCTGTGACATATTTTGCAGGTAAATAATCTGAGACCCAAAAAGTTAAATGGTCTACCAAAGTCATATAAACTATCATCACTTTTTTTTTTTTTTTTTTTACAAGAAGAAGGGTTGAATAATCAAATAAAAAGATCACCTAGCTGTTAGGTGCATGTACACCCGTGGTGGATTCATGTTGATGTATGGCAAAACCAATACAGTATTGTAAAGTAAAATAAAGTAAAAAATAAATAAATAAATAAAATTTGAAAAAAAAAAAAAAAAAAAAGAGCACTGACCTAAAGTAGAACTGAGTTTGAGATTTGATTTGCACCTAACAGATTCAACTGTTTTAAATGTGGGGAGAGAACACACACACACAAACACCTCACCAACCTAGAGTAGACCAAGATTAGACTCAGCAGAGCTAAGTATGGCATAAGAAAAGCTATGGAGATGGTAAGTTCCTAGGAAATCAGGGTAGGGGAAACCTTGAGGGGAAACACAGGAGTAAAAACAACCAATTGTATTCCCAGATAAGAAAAAGCCTGAGAAAGTAACAAGAACTGATTTCCATTTTCCAGAAGCCTGACTGTGCCTAAGGAACACACTTAACCTATCTTTTTAAGTATATGGAAAACAGAGGTACCTCTTTTAGATGAATTTGATCTCTTTGCAGATCTAGAGGCTTTCCAATATTAAGAATTTATAATACATATAAAATATGGAGTAAACTCCGTAATGTACAATAGGCTCAATAAATTGAATCAAAAGTTGTAAATAAATCAAAACATGCAGTCAGCTAAATTTGCAATATCTATTAAGATATATACCTAACCTGTCATTTGGAAAAATGCATAACTTATATTCATTTTAAGAGTACACAAGGCCATGTAGAATTAAGAAAATAATTTAGTCTGCCGAAGTTTCCACATTCCTGAGCTCAAGGGGAGTGGGAGCAGGCTGCATTTATTTTCCAAGATTTAAGACATTGTTTCCCCTTTTCTCAAGTTGTCCTAACTATAATATAGTCATCCCCTAATTATAACACATTCATTCAATCAAAGATATATATTATGTATTTTCTATATGCAATGAATTGTGCTACATGCTAGGAAGACAAATATGTATAATGAGTGCTCCAAAGGTATTCATACTTTAGTGAGAAAAACACATAAAGACATACATGCCAGGTGATGACTATAATCACTTCTGATATGTGTTAAGGTATGCAAATGAGATAACTACTAAAGCATGCTGCGACTGCATGCTAAGTAACTGGTAGATAAGTGTTATACATGAGGCAGAGCAGTAGAAGAAATTGTGTATTCACCACTTGCTCATGGGGCATTAGGAAATGATTCATGGAGAGGAAATATTTAAAGAATCTGAGTGGTATATAAAACTTACATGGGCTATAATGTTTCACAAATCCGAAATTAAATTCAAACTTTCTGGATTTGTTACCCAGAAGACTTGAGTCTTCTTGCCTGCAGAGTAAATCCAAGGATAACGCTGAGATGTTGTGAAGAAAAGTGCAGCATTTATTGCAAGGCACCAGACAAGGAGTCTGGGGCAGCTAATGCTCAAAAATCTTACACTCCCAGATGAGTTTCAGGGAGCATTTTTAAAGGCAAACTGAGGGAGAGGAGTCCCAGGGTATGTGATCAGCTTACACCTGAAGAGGTAACAGGCAATGTCACTAGTTAACATTATCAATCCTCAGGTTCCCGTAGATCACAGACATCAAGTAGTAAACTTCTCCCATTTGGTGGGATTTTAGCATCTGTTTAAAAACTTAGGAATTATATTTGAGATACTGTTACCTAGGTAGCTTAGGGAAGAACTAAAGAATCTGTGACTATACCATATGGCTGATTTATTATTCAAATTGTTACCAGTTCTCCTGGCTCAAACTACTTACAACACAGCTCAGTGGTAAAGAATTCACCTGCTGATGCAGAAGACATAGGAAACACAGATTTGATCCCTGGGTCAGGAGGACCCCCCGCAGGAGGAAATGACAACCCACTCCAGTGTTCTTACCTGTAAAATCCCATGGACAGAGGAACCTGGAGAGCTAGAGTCCATAGGGTCTCAAAGACATGACTGAGCATGCATGCACTCCTGCTCACCTGCTACTTTTGTCACTATATATTCACATCTCTGATGCTGGGAAAGATTGAAGGCAGGAGAGAAGGGGAGGACGGAGGATGAGATGGTTGGATGGCATCACCGACTCAATGGACATGAGTTTGAGTAAACTCTGGGAGTCGGTGATGGACAGGGAGGCCTGGCATGCTGCAGTCCCTGGAGTTGCAAAGAGTCGGACACGACTGAGTGACAGAACTGAACTGAACTGATTCACATCTTTCCCATCATTAATTCTTGAGCCAGGCTTTTGTAACTCAGGAGGGCCCTGGGAAAATACAGCTTTTCTACAAACATTAGGCAGGCTGAGAACCTGGGGTAGATATCTGCTGCAGGAAGGTGCCATAGGGTCCTACGGGGTTACAAATTTATGTGACCATGGCATGATACCCATACTCCATGAACATGAGTTTTATCATGTAGAAATCAAGTTAAACCTCTATCTCTTTATCTTTTTGTAAGAGTTAAATAAATGGCCTAGACTACAATAATTAAAAATACATTTTTTTGTAGTCATGCAGATGAGAGTTTAAATCCTGCCTTGATTTCCTCATGTCTAAATAGGAACTTCATTGACATCACAGAGTTATTAGCAAATTCAAATACTGCAATGTCTTTATGTCACTTAACACAGTTCTGACACAGTAAGGACTTTAGAAATATTAATTTATTTTCTTCCAAATTTGTCTTGAAGGGAAAGTCATTTTTAGTAAGGAGAAAAACATGCATTTGTAGAGAAACAGGACATCACATGATATGCTTGAGAAACTTAAGTATCTATTTTATAATTTTGGATATAATACACATATTTTCAGGTGATGACACAAGATTATACAAAATCTGATAGCAAAAATGGTTAAAATCATGATTATATATAACATTTTTAATACTGTCAAGGAGTTTGAAGCTATTCAACAGAGAAAGAGATATTTAAAGATTTCACCAAGAGAGTAATACGACTAGGTTTTGTGACTGGAGGATAGATTGGATACAGAAACAGATTAAAAGACTGTGTTTAATAGAGCACCATTTTAGTCCACCAGAAGTGATGAGGACCTCCACAAAGCAGAAAGAGAGAGATTCTAGAACTATGTAAACATTAAAGTGGTAAGACTAAGTGGGATTAAAAGACAGGGAGAAACCATGGAAGACTTTAAGACTTGGGCCACTCAGTGTACTCCTCCTCTTGCCCCTATCAAAAAAAAAAAAAAGAAAGAAAGAAAGAAAGAAAAGAACCACTGATGTTATGAGAAGATAGTGAGGTGATTAGATTATAACATTGAATGTAACAAAAGAGAGGTATACCAGGAAACAAGATGAAGAGTTGATAAAGAATTGGATACTTATAGAACTTTCATTTGGAGAAGGCAATGGCACCCCACTCCAGTACTCTTGCCTGGAATATCCCATGGACAGAGGAGCCTGGTGGGCTGCAGTCCATGGTGTTGCTAAGAGTCGGACACAACTGAGCGACTTCGCTTTCACTTTTCACTTTCATGCACTGGAGAAGGAAATGGCAACCCACTCCAGTGTTCTTGCCTGGAGAATCCCAGGGACGGGGGAGCCTGGTGGGCTGCCGTCTATGGGGTCACACAGAGTCGGACATGACTGAAGCGACTTAGCAGCAGCAGCAGCAGCAGAACTTTCATTAGACACTTGGCTAAAGAAGCTATACTTCACTAAATAGGTTTGGGAGTGGTCAGAATTGTTTAAGCTATAAAAGTGGAGAGAACAACTTAGGTTTGAAAGTATGTAGAGAAAAGAAGACGGAGGAAGAAACACTGCGATGTAGGTAAGAAACTTTCATTAGACACTTGGCTAAAGAAGCTATACTTCACTAAATAGGTTTGGGAGTGGTCAGAATTGTTTAAGCTATAAAAGTGGAGAGAACAACTTAGGTTTGAAAGTATGTAGAGAAAAGAAGACGGAGGAAGAAACACTGCGATGTAGGTAAGAAAATGTACTTAAAAGCTTTACATTAAATAAACATCTTGACATCATTAGTAAGTTGACTACAAAAGGGAAAACTGCTAATATGTGTTAAACACATACAATAAGGCTAGAACACACTTAGTACTTTAATACACTGATTTAATTTGATCATCACAAGGCTCTTGTGAGACAAGTAGCATTTACCTCCACTTAAGAATGAAGCCTCCCACTCAAAGTAAGATTAAGAAATTTGATCAGGTCACATGACCAATGAACAAATGAGCCTGAAGTCACATCTAGATTTTCCAAGTATACAGTTCACACCACTTCAACCATATAAAGCCACTGAACCACTTCCAAGAACTGTCTCTGCTTTTGTATGTCCCAAAAGACCAACAAATAGTGAGTTTGTATTAAAAGTATGTCTGGCAATCACTACTTACTTAAAATAAAAGAAAAATTAAAATATGGAAAAGAAAAAAATCATTTTTTATTGTTCCAAATACATAATATTTTATATATCTATATACTTATTTCCAAATGCACATTTTACAATTATGTCTAAAATAATTTATAAAGAAGACATTATGATCCCTTTTGGTAGATAAGAAAACAGGCTGAGACAGTTTTAAGTAACTTTCACAAGGGTAGAATGATATAAAGAATATCACAGAATTAAAATTCCATGTGACCAAAGTCCAGATTTATTACACTGTAATTTCCTTTAACAATATTCTTTTAAATTAGCCAAGAATTGGAAAAAAACAAAGCTACAACTATCAACATAGATGGAGCTTGCATGCTTAATGCTAGGGGAAAATGTATAACTTATATATCATAATTCCTATTACATAAAATTTAAAAATAAGCAAAGTGATATGATATTATATTTTGCATAAAGGTATATGTATATAAGATACATGAAACTTAAGGTCTGGATATAAATATCAAATTCTGGATTGTACTTATTGCTAAGGAGAAGAAGAAGGTTATTATCGGGGAAGAGGAATACAGAGAAGTTTATTTGCATACACTTTTATTTATTAAGCTGGTAGTGAGCACACATCTTTCAGTTAAGGAAAAAAAAATAGCTATAGGGAACAGGTATCCTAACATGTCCCCAAATTTGAATGACATTGTCCATGCACATTAAAGAGTTCTAATTCCATTAATATATCTCAATATTTCAGTGAGCTTGCAAAACTTAGTATACTCAAATGATTCCCAAGGTCTCATACAAATTACCCAACTGTAGTTCAATCAGCATATAGAATGAAACTACTAAAAATTCTGCTAATGCTAACAGGTATAATTGGAAAATAGAAAACTTTTTAAGTCTATGAAAAGTATAACTGCCAAATAATCATAATAATCCTTATTTAATTATATTTACTTTAAGTTATCTTTAGAGTAGTTTTCCTTTTTAAGGGATTAAATACTCTTGAAGGAAGACACATTTAACTTTAATCCAGAGATACTAGCAGTCAGTTTTGTTGCATGAGATTCCCGAAAAAGCTCTGTGTACATGCCACTGTGTATCTCTACATACACCTTAGAAAATAATTTTTAAAATATAACACTGTTTATTTTCTCTAGTAACAAATTTCAATGTTTGCAAAATAGTCTGATATAAATAAATTTCTAGTCTCAAGATAATTTACTTTTACTTCATTATGTCTCAATTTCTTTTAGTCAAAAAAAGTATGTAAACTTTTAGGTCTTTAAGATTTCTGAGCTTTTTGAAAAGAATGATTTGACCCATAAGTAACACCTTGGACAGAAGCTTTTATTCACATTCTTTCCATTCTTATTGACCATAGGTTCAATGTAAAGTATATCTGTTATACTTTCATTTAATAAGGTGATTTTGTATCTTTTTCATACAAATACTTCACAATGAATTTTATTTTTCTACCAAAAACCTGATTTCACAGCAAGATATTTAATATTCCAGTAAGTTCTCTTGTAAAATATTTGCTTCATAGAGTTATTGCATAAGGCTTTGCTTCTTCATGAGTTTTATCTTTAGTCTTGCAACTGTAATTTCCTGGAAAAGACTTTATTACAGGTATTTGTCCTGTGAAATTGGAGAGGCATTCATAAAGTATCTTAAAAATATAGTTAATATTTTAGCTGTAAGAAGTGGATGTGAGGGTCTTTCTGAATGAAGTGATACTTCACTGAAATATATGAGTTTAAATTAAAAATAGAAAATTGACTGAATGTAGGAAATTAAAATCTTTGTATAAGAATAACATATATTCTAGACTGACCCTTGGTACAAAATTATCAGATGCAAACTTCTTGTCTAGCCAGTAATAATTATGTTTGAAAAATAATCCATATGAACGATACAGAGTAAAACAGGTCTATTAAATAGCAGGGAAAAAAGTCTGGCTTGGGAAATGCAGGTGTGAATGCAAAGAACACCTGTCTATCTTTCAATCCAGTTGACATTGACTTGAGCATTTTTTCCCCCAAAATATTCATTGACATGGCAAATATTCACTGACATGGGCTATAGGTCAAAACCTAACTTGGTGCCAGGAATCTGAATATCATTATCTCCAATAACTTAGAATCAGTGGTCTGTTGGAGTCAGCCCATTTTTAAAGATAACTTTAAATGTCAGAAAATTTGCAAGACAGTTGTTAGACAATCATCATTAATAATTAACTAATATAACCATTACCTTGTGTACTTTAATAACTTTACAGTAATGCATAGTGAATTTAAACTTTATCTCCAGCCAAAATCTTTTTTCTGAACCCCAGACCCAGCAGGGTAGTTTTGCTCTTGATGTTTACACTGGTCTATCTCAGGCAGTTCACAAATAAACTCGACTTTCTTTCTCTAAATTTGTTTTTTCTTTTTCTCCTCGGTGCTAGGAAATTTTACCATCAATCATCTATTTATTCCAGAAATGGAGATATAATCTTTTTCTACTTGAAAGATTACCTATATGTTGACGAACTCAAAATTGTCTCTCAGCAAGATATCTTTTCTGAAATCCAACACACCAACTCCATAGTTCTACTTGGTTGTAACTCAGTCTTAGATAACTGAATTCTTAATATTTCTCTCAAATCTTATCTTCTCCATTCCTTCTTATCCTAGTAAATGACATCTCCCTACATCATCCTGTTTATGCCTAGAGTCTATGGCTTCAACTCTTTTTGTTACCACTTTATTATATATTGTATCCATCTACGTTTTTCTGTATTCATTGTCAATAGCAAAGTTCCAGCTGTAATCACCTCTTGCTTAAACTACTGAAATAGTCTTAAAGGTGAGCTCTCCATATCCACTCTGCTGCTGGTTAATCCATACCAAATACATAGTGAGATCACCCAAAAGGGTTTTTTAATATGCTAATGTCATCATATTGTTTACTGGCATAAAATGTTCAGTGTTTCCTGAACTAATATTAAGACAAGATTCTAAATCTTCAACACAGCATATAATGTCCTGTTGGCCTCTAGCTAATCCTACAGCTTCATTGTGTTCTCTTTCCCCCTTCTTCACTATATCCTAGTTACTTTGGCCATCTCCCTGTTTTTCCTAAACTTAAGACTTTATTTTTCCTCTGTCAGTAATTTTTTTCCAAATATTTTCTTGGCTATTTGACTCATCTTTCAGGTTATACAATTTTCTCTACCAATCTATAAACTAGGATTGTTCCTTCTATAAATAATTCTTACAATACTCAGTAACTTTCCTTTATAGCTGATCAAAATTATAATTAAAAACATGTTTTTGTAATTATTTAGCTAATGCCTAACTTTTCTACTACATTATAATTTTCACTACAGCAAAGACCATATTTGTTTCATTTGCCTTACATTTATCACAGGTATAATGTGCATCACTGTGGTTGCTATACAGGGTACCAAATATGTGCTGAATGCATGGAAGAATGAATCAATACACAGTGTGTGCTTGGTTTAGAGGGTTTGATTCTTCAAGCTTGAATTATCAGGCACTGTGATAGATTTGATCACATAGAACTGAGCTGCTTACCTTTAAATAAATGTTTTATTTATTTTAGATCTTTGGCTAAAGATTCTCATATATTAAGCTTCTATCTAAAAACCTGTACTACTTATCTCTGTTCCAGGATACCGGTCAGGAGACTTTGAACTTTTGTCACCCATGCTTGACAGCCTGCTTTGATTTTGCGTCTAAACTCATTTATCCATAAGTGGGAAAGTTTTATTATCTCCACAATCTCTGCTTTGCCCCTGACCTACTTGAATTCTCTGTTGTCTTATATATCCATGTTGGTTCAGCTAAACAGAACATTGATTAACTTCTATTAATTCTAACAACTTCAGCTGTTGTTTCGACTTTTCTTTCTTTAGGGAGATTCTCCTCAGCCCTTTGATAATTTTCTTAGCTAGCTCCTAAATTTCTAGTAGTTTAAGGATGATGTGTTCAAATTTGGTGTGGAGATAAATGCCAGAGAAGTTGATTTGATGGCTTTAACTTTTCTAACTTCTGGTTTTCAGGGAGTGAGCTGATCTATTTCTGTACTCTCACCAACTAAGTTATCTCTTTCCTTCTTTATTAAAACTGGGAAAACTCTAGCTGCTGAAGATGCTCACTATTATTTTTTTTCTATTTAATAAGTTCACAAGTATTATTTAATAGTAGAGCATGTTGTCTAAACAAAGAAAAATTAAAGAGCATTTTTTTTCCTAATTTGTTTGTTCATTTAAAAAAATATATTTTTCTTGCCTTCCCAATGAGTTATAAAGAGAGAGTCAGTGGATCTAATAGTTGAAAGCATAGGATCTCATTTCTTACACTCTATAGCTTAGTATTGTATTTTATACTTGCTGTTTGTTCATAGCCAAGTTACTTAAGCCCCTTGCATTACAATATTTTATTTGTTAAATGCAAATTACAAAAACAAAAATAATGCCCCCATAACAGGAATACTGTGAGATTTAATTAAATTAAAGAACATGAAAAAAAAAAACAACCTTACCTCATACAGTGCCTCAACATAGTGAGTGTTAAGATTTTGTTAGTTACTTTTATCACATAAGCTCCTTGCAAGCTAGTACCACATTTTATGTTGCTGAATGATAGGCATCTAGCACAGAGCTTGCAAAGAACAGGTTTGTGATAAATGCTGATTGATTGATTGAAGAATTCAACCAAATTTTCTTTCTGAGTCCTTTTGCTTTATCAGGTTACAATGACTCAGATGATTCTATCTCAGGAAAAGGACATCATTCAGATTTGAGAGATAAAATCTAGTTTTACAGAAAACAAAAGCTGGAAATGTTCATTGCTACTAAATAAGGCTTACAAGAAATGTTAAAGGGACTTCTCTAAGTGGAAAAGACAAGACTACAACTAGAAATGCAAAAATTATGAAAGGAAAAATCTTTGATAAAGGCAAATATATGCCCAGGTGGTGCTAGTGATAAAGAACCTGCCTGACAGAGCAGGAGACATAAGAGACATGGGTTCAATCCCTGAGTCAGGAAGACTCCCTGAAGGAGGGGAATCCCACTCCAGTATTCTTGCCTGGGAGATTCCATGGAGAGAGGAGCCTGACAAGCTACAGTGCACGGGTCACAAAGAGTCACACAGGACTGAAGCAACTCAGCATGCAGCATGTACAAAACATTTATAAAGCTGTACAAAAATCTTTTGCTTTTCTAACCATTCCTATTTAGTCTCTTTGCCAGTGCAACATTTTTATTACCATCCCTTAAAGATTGAAAGATAGATCTCTTCTCACTTCATTTTCTCTTCCAAGTCATTCTCATCCACTCTAATAACTTGACCTACTGTGTATAAGGACTTCCCTGGTGGCTCAACGGTAAAGCTTCTGTCTACAATGCAGGAGACCCAGGTTCGATCCCTGGGTCGGGAAGATCCNCTTCATTTTCTCTTCCAAGTCATTCTCATCCACTCTAATAACTTGACCTACTGTGTATAAGGACTTCCCTGGTGGCTCAACGGTAAAGCTTCTGTCTACAATGCAGGAGACCCAGGTTCGATCCCTGGGTCGGGAAGATCCCCTGGAGAAGGAAATGTATAATGAAGCCAAACTTAAATCTTCAGATAAAGTGTCTTCAGAGCTCGAGACCATTATTCAGTACAAGACTGAGCACATATATTCATAACAGAAACCTAGATTTGATATTTTATATTTCCTTCTTTCTTTTTGGCTACCAGCTCATTGGTTTGTACTTGATAAATATACATATTGATTTTGTCTACTTCTTTCTTTCCTCACTACTGTTAACATATTCTGAGTCATCATCAGAGTTTCCTGAATTAGTATGGTAATCTACAAGTTTTCCCTGTGCTATTGTTGCTGTTCAGTTGCTCAGTGGTGTCAAACATTTTGCAACCTAATGGACTGAAGCATGCCAGGCTTCGCTGTTCATCAATCTCTCCCAGAGTTTGCTGTCACTATTTCCATTTTTTCCCATCTGTTTGCCGTGCGTGATGGGACTGGATGCCATGATCTTATTTTTTTGAAAACTGAGCTTAAGCCATCCTTTACACTCTATCCTTTCAACTTCATTAAGAGGAACTTTAGCTCCTACTCACTTTCCACCATGAGGGTTGTGTCATCTGCATATCTGAGATCATTTATATTTCTCCTGGCAATCTTGATTTCAGCTTGTGAGTCATCCAGCCCAATATTTCACATGATACAATCTGCTTAGAAGCTAAACAAGCAGGGTGACAATATACAGCCTTGGTGTACTTCTTTCCCAATTTTGAACCAGTCTATTGTTCCATGTAAGTTCTAAATGTTGCTTCTTGCCCTGCATACATGTTTCTCAGGAGGTAGGTAAGGTGGTCTGGTATTCCCATGTCTTTAAGACTCTTCCACAGTTTGTTGTGATCCACACAAAGAGTTTAGTGTAACAAAAAAGCAGAAGTAAATGTTTTTCCGGAATTCTCTTGCTTTTTGTATGATCCAATAGATTCATACAAAGGAGTTAAGTTAAATATCTAAACTGGTTCTTCTGTCTTTTCTAAACCTACCTTGTAGATCTGGAAGTTCTTAGTTCACACACTGTTGGAGTCAAGATTGAAGGGTTTTGAGCATGGCCTTGTTAGCATGTGAAATGAATATAATGATGTGGTAGTTTGAACATTCCTTAGCATTGCCTTTCTTTAGGATTGAAGTGAAAACTGACCTTTGCCAGTCCTGTGGTCACTGCTGAGTTTTCCAAATTTGCTGGCGTACTCACTGCAGCACTTTCACAGCATCATCTTTTAGGATTTGAAATAGCTCAACTGGAATTCCATCACCTCCACTAGCTTTGTTTGTAGTGATGCTTCCTAAGGGCCACTTGACTTTGCATTCCAGGATGTCTGGGTTCTAGGTGAGTGATCACATCATCATGGTTTTTTGGGTCATGAAGATATTTTTTGTATAGCTCTTCTGTGTATTCTTGCCACCTCTTAATATATTCTGCTCCTGTTGGGTCTATACCATTTCTGTCCTTTATTGTGCCCATCTTTGCTTGAAATATTCACTTGATATCTTTAATTTTCTTAAAGAGATCTCTAGTCTTTCCCATTCTGTTGTTTTCCTCTATTTCTTTGCGTTGTTCACCTAAGAAGGCTTTCTTATCTCTCTTTGCTATTCTTTGGAACTCTGCATTCCGCTGTGTATATCTTTCCATTTCTCCTTTTTGCCTTTCACATCTTTTCTCAGCTATTTGTAATGCCTCTTCAAGCAACCATTTTTCTTGTTGCATTTTTTTTTCTTAGGGATAGTTTTGGTCACTGCCTCCTATACAGAGTTACAAACCCCGGTCAATAGTTTTTCAGGCACTCTGTTTATCAGATCTGATCCCTTGAATCTATTTGTCACTTCCATTGTATAATCATAAGGGGTTTGATTTAGGTCTTACCTGAATGGTTTAATGGTTTTCCCGACTTTCTTCAGTTTAAGTCTGAATTTTGCATTAAGGAGTTCTTCACAGTCTGAGCCACAGTCTGCGGCCAGTCTTATTTTTGCTGACTGTATAGAGCTTCTCCATCTTCAACTCCAAAGAATATAATCAATCTGATCTCAGTATTCACCATCTAGTGATGTCCATGGGTAGCATCATCTCTTGTATTGTTGGAATAAGATTATTACTATGACCAGTGCATTCTCTGGCAAAACTGTTAGCCTTTGCCCTGCTTTATTTTGTACTCCAAGGCCAAATTTGCCTGTTATTCCAGGTATCTCTTGTTACCCTACTTTGGCATTTCAGTCCCCTATGATGAAAACATCACTCTTTTTTTGGTGTTAGTTCTACAAGGTCTTGTAGGTTTCCATAGAACCGTTTAACTTCAGCTCCTTTGGCATTAGTGGTGGGGTCATAGACTTGAATTACTGTGATTTATATCAAATACCTTACCATATCACCTAGAATGATATATTTTTTAACTCAAATGTCATTATATTATTTACTAGCTTAAAACTGTCCTGTGTTTTTCTACGACAATTAGGATGTAATTAAATTCTTCAATAGGTTATAACAGGTTCTGTATCACACTATTCTCATCTTGTGCATTCCCCTCCATTCACTACCTTCTAGTCACCCTGGCCATCCTAATTTTTTTCCCAGACTCCATACATGTGGCATTCTTGGCCTAGAATGTCCTTCCCCCAAATCATGTCTTAATCAACTTTATCTCATCTTTGAGTTTATAATTTAAAATTTACTTCTTCTGGGAAACATTCCTGGGCCTCCTACCCTTCCTCTTTGCAAGCTGGTTAAGTATCCTGTAATTCATTCTTATAATACCTGTACTTTTTCTGGGTAATACTTATAGCAATCATAATTAAGTGCTTGTATAATATTTTTTTTAATTTAATACTTGACTCCTTTAATGGCAAGGATCGCATTTGTCTCACTTAAATTTTTATCTCTGTTATTTCTCACTGCATTTGACATGTAGAGAGTGCCAAACATATTTTTTGGACTCGTAGTGCCACAATTTGTGATTGCATTACCTATTAAAAAGACATAATTCTTTAGGATGAAAAATTGGCAACATTAATGGAGTTGGCCTAATAGATCTGAACTTTCTGCTTCCAAATAAATAGTTTATACTCAAGTTCAGACCTTTGGCTATAGATTTTTACATCTTTAGCTTCATTCTAAAATAGCTGTTCTTTGGTCCCAGGATTTTTGCCTCCTCAGTTTACCACATCTTCCCTAATCTTTAACTCTGCTTTGATCCTTGATGCATATCACCCTGACCACTTTCATTTATGCTATGGTAATCTGTTCTGACTTTGTATCCAAACTCATCATCACCTGAGTAACAGAATTTCATCTTCTTCATAATCCTACTTAAGCTCTGTCCCTTTTGAATTTATTTTTGTCCCAGATCCTCATCTTGTATCATAGCCTAAGACAGTTCATTTTGCTCCACGGTCCATGGGATTTTCCAGGCAAGAATACTGGAGTGGGCTGCCATTTCCTTCTCCAGGGGATCTTCCCAACTCAAGGATCAAACCTGGGTCTCCTGCATTGCAGACAGACGCTTTACCGTCTGAGCCACTAGGGAAGCACCAAAGACAGTTTATTAACCATTATTAATTCCAGTTATTTTCAACTTGTTTATTTTTCATTCTGCTGTCCTGGGGAAGCTCACTTCAGCTTCTTATTTACTGGTCCTTATTGCTGTAGAGAAATGTTTTTCAAACTTTATATGCCATGGATTACTCAGTAAACTCTTTTAAAACACAAATCCCGAGGTCTCACTCTAAGAAATTCTCATATAAATAATCTGGGTTGGAGTTCCCAGATTTGCATTTCTAGTAAACTGCTGTGTCAGGCTGATGTTAATAGTCTTAAAATTACACTTTGAATAGCACTATTGTTACAGTTTAAATCAAGTTTATTAAAACTGGTAGAAAGTGTTGTCTGAAGTTGTACTTTAACTTTTCTCAGATCTGGTAATCATGATCTAAGCTCCTTCCCTGTTTTCACTTTGTAAGCCTTCTACCACCCATGAAGTCTTCTTGAGGACCCTTTTCTATAACAAATATAACTGTTTATGTTTCCTTTAATGAATACTTAGAAACATAGTTTATTCCGTTCACCTGTCATTGACCATAGTCAGTTTGTTTTACCTTAGGAGAAGATGTGTATTTTAATGGCTAAATACACAACATTTCATGAGCTATAGCCTGCAGTTTGGTCCTAAGTTTCACATATATTAGCTCTAATTTCAGTTTATTCATTTCTAAAATTAGAAATATAACAGTAGCCTCATTATTAACATCCATCTCATAGGAATGTTGCATTGATTGGTCAAATGAAAGAATTTTGAAAAAAAAAAACAAAACAAAAACAGCATTTCCTGCCATTCAGGAGTGCAATATGTTACTAAAAGTGATACTTTATTTTATGCTTCTTTTTCCTCAATAGCATGTAAGTGAAAGTGAAAGTGAAAGTCACTCAGTTGTGTCCAACTTTTTGGGACTATACAGTGCATGGAATCCTCCAGGCCAGAATACTGGAGTGGGCAGCCATTCCATTCCCCAGGGAATCTTCCCAACCCAGGTTTCAAACCCAGGTCTCCCATGTGGCAGGCAGATTCTTTACCAGTTGAACCACCAGGGAAGCCCAAGAACACTGGAATGTGTAGCCTATCCCTTCTCCAGCAGATCTTCCTGACCCAGGACTCGAACCAGCGTCTCCTGCATTGAGGTGGATTCTTTAGCAGCTGAGCTACCAGGGAAACCCTAAACCTGGCACAAATTAATGTTCAGTAAAAGTTTAAAATTACAAGACTTAATTCTGTCATAAAATTTATGAACATAGCTTTGTTTAGAGCTTGCAAAAATTCTTGATTCAGTCAGGATGCTCCAATATAATATGCGTATATGTATAACACAGAGAATATATGTATAACATATAGAATATACATGTATAGTATATAGGATATATATGTGTTTGTAGATAAAGATATTTATTCTACGTTATTGGCTCAGATGGTTGGGCTGTGTGGGGATGGCAAATAAGAAACCCCTAGAGTAACAAAAAGGTTGGAAATTTGGCAGGAGTCGATGGTACAGACTTAAGGCAGAATTTGTTCCTCTCTGGGAAACTTCAGTATTTTCTCTTAAGGCCTTCAAGTGATTAGCTGAAGCCCTTCCTCCTTATAGAGATTGATATGCTTATTTAAATCCAAATGATTTTAGATGCTAACCATATCTACAAAATATCTTCAGAGAAAACCGAATTAGTGTTTGATTAAATGACTGCATATATAGTCTAGTCAACTGAAACAAAATTAGCCATCATAACTCCCTTATATCTACAGAACAAAAATCAGATTTTCTCTTTGTATTTAAAAATCTCCATGATACAATTCTCTTCTAATTTCTCCCTCCTCAATAGTAAAACTCCTTTTCCAAGTTCCGTTGCTTCCAATTATTCATCTCCATGGGAAGTACTTTCAAATAGTCATTGTAACTTGTTATCCCTCTGTGTTATCACCCTCTGTACTTAATAATTTTTTTTTTCTATTTGTTAAATCTCCCTGATTGTCGGGACTATGCTTTCTTTTTATGTCTATCCCCTACAGAGAATTTTCACCATGGCACTCAAAGCATATGTTGAATTTATTATCTCTCAGCAAAAAGTTTCAAATAATGGCATTATCAATGAGTTAAAACTCATTTTACTTCATTTGACGGAACATTTCAAAGATGTAATCTATTGGCAAATTGTCCATCTCTTGTTTTAATAATGTTAAACTACTAAAATATATTTAATAAATAAAGTACTTAATATTTTGGTAATGGATGGATAAAATGCCAGGCAGACATATTTTTAATGGTAATATTAGGAGCTGAATTTTATTGAAATTATATATTTTCTCACTACCCATTCAGGAAAAAAAAAAAAAGACCATTTATTCATTTTCAAATTCAAGGAGCAGGGAATAAAACAGCAGGAACTCAGGCAATTCAGCAATCCATCTATCTCGAGAGGAATAAAACACTATTCCACTCTGTACTGGCTGGCACAGCTCTTCACCAACAATCCCCCATTTAGATATAAAAACAAACTGGCCTTTGTGTTTTGTTTATGCTGTCACCAGGGCATTACTCTCAAAGCTCTTCAGCAACACAAAAATAATGTTGCTGTCTCTTACAGGAATAGCTAAAAAATATTCATGAAAAGTGCTACTCGAAGAGGGTATTTATCTCAGTTCATTTTCTCATTGTGCAACAACAGAGATATTTGACTAAACTCCTTATTTTCTCAAGATCCCAAATACTTTCTCATTTTACATACTTCTAGGTAAAATCCTGAACTGTGGGACATTTAACAGATATGTATAAGAGAACTGATACAAATTTACTGACATGAGCTTCCTCCTTACCTTTACCTCTACCTAGTATTCAAATTTCAATCTAATAAAGAGAGAAGTGAACAGCCAGATGCCATAATGTTATAGGTGGACTGGTAAAAATAATCACCAAATTTAGAGGAAAGAGAAAGGATAGGCTGGCTAATCTCCTTGAGATAGGAAAGCAGGTCAGGAAAGTTTCATTCAATTAAGTGTTAGAAAAATGTAAGTATTTTCTAGATGGATAAGTGGCAGACAAAGGTTTTATTCCAGACCAAGGGAGCCACATAAAAGAAGTGTTTCATTCTGTTTGAAGAATGGTAGAGAATGAGGCATAACTTGGAGTGGAAGAGAAACACAAGCATTATTTTCCATTTCAGGAATATCATAATTTGATTTCCAAGGTCAACAAGCTTCAGGATTATGTTTTGGGTTTTCTACACAACCTGATTTTATTCACAGAACAGATGTATAACAAATAGTTACTTAACGCATACACATGTAATTAACATTTCCTGAGTTTCTATATGCAACAAACTTTGCCAAGGTTTATGGTACCCCACTCCAGTACTCTTGCCTGGAAAACTCCATGGACGGAGGAGCCTAGTGGGCTGCAGTCCATGGGGTTGCTAAGAGTCGGAGACGACTGAACGACTTCACTTTCACTTTTCACTTTCATGCATTGGAGAAGGAAATGGCAACCCACTCCAGTGTTCTTGCCTGGAGAATCCCAGGGATGGGAGCCTGATGGGCTGCCGTCTATGAGGTTGCATAGAGTCGGACACGACTGAAGTGACTTAGCAGCAGCATGGAAAATACAAACAAATATAACTAAAAATTAAACATGAAAGCAAAACTGGCCAAGATCTCATAGCTAAATAATAAATATGGCAATTAACTGTAAATCAAGATAGTAATATAGAAAAAAGTCTTTGAAAATTAAGAATATATATTGTTTCCATCTCTACACCTACTCTGTGGATTCTACTTTAGTATTTTGGTTTACAATATTTTCTCTCCTCTGCCTTTTTCAGTGCTTTAATTTCTTTCCTTTACATATCCTGATTTTACCTATTTCAAAGAGAAGAGAGGAAACAGAAGTGATAATGATTAAATGTATTGTTTTGGCCAAGCATTCTGAGTATTTTATATAAAACATCCTATTGATTCTTACAACAACTTCTAAGGAAAGTAAGCATTATCTGCTTGTGTCATTACTATAAGAACAGCCAAGTATGACTCAAAGAAGTTAGTAATATTCCCAGGAAAATATAAACAGTTAGTGGAGGAGCTGAGAGTTGAGCAACCAGATCACCTTTATCCCCAAATCTCTGTTCGTGTGTTATTTTCTCTCAGAACCATCCTCTTAGGTCATCAATCTCTACTGCCCTCTCCTTTCTATGAATTCTTATGATCAGCATTTCACACCCTAACATTTAACTTTTTTCTAATAATTCTTTGGGTTAATGTCTTGTCCACACATGGATTATGAGATCTTTGATGGATAACCACAGTTTATGTTGTTTTTGATCATCCATTAAATTTTAAACAGTGCTGACTACATAGCGGCTCCCTTGAAACATCTGTGGACTGATAAGGCTGCATCTTCAGGAGTTTTATCCCTTGTTTCTCTTCAGTATAACCCTCTCTCTCCAGTGATGAATCATCAATCATTGACAGAGATCATGGGAAAGATGTAAGTAGGTTATTTTCTCATATGGAGTGTATCTTCAATTTTTATATATCCTAACAAAGGTTATCTATATTACTTTGTAGTTTTACTACTAATAATCTGTGAATCTGTACAGGCTGCCTACTTCCCAGGTATTTTGTGAAGGTCAAAAATGATTATGTACATAAATGAATATTTTAGACTCTAGAGTAATGAAATATAGGTATATGATTACAATATTTAAGTAAATAGTCTACTTTCTAGATTATTTATTTATAAATGATCCATATTTCTGAGTTCTTACAAAATTTATCCTTGAGGCTATCATATTGATTCAATTTGATTGAATCAATGTCTTTGCTTCAAAAGAAAAAAAAAAATCAATGCCCATATATACTTTAACTGCCCTGCTAGGGAAAATGGTCCAGCTTTGATCAGCATCACTAAAGGGAACATTAAGAATTTCAGACCATAGTAGAGAATTTGGGATGTATTGAGTGGTAAAAGAGATGAGCACTACTGCTGCCTGTCCTTATTGCTAGAATAAGTTAATAAATCAGGAGTAATACAGTGACATGGGTTAAGCAAAACCATAGATAAACTGATGAAATTTTAAAAGTGTTCATCTTCACATTGGTTTAAATGTAAACAGTAACTAAGTGATAAACTGCATATGTATCATGTGCATCAGTCTGTGTAATAATTCTAAATTTGTCAACTGAAGCACTTAAAGAGTAGTTTTACCTGCACAGTAATGAAAATTATTCAGTTCAGTCAGTCGCTCAGTCGGGTCCGACTCTTTGCGACCCCATGAATCGCAGCACGCCAGGTCTCCCTGTCCATCACCAACTCCTGGAGTTTACTCAGACTCATATCCATTGAGTCAGTGATGCCATCCAGCCATCTCATCCTCTGTCATCCCCTTCTCCTCCTGCCCCCAATCCCTCCCAGCATCAGAGTCTTTTCCAATGAATCAACTCTTCGCGTGAGGTGGCCAAAGTATTGGAGTTTCAGCTTTAGCATCAGTCCTTCCAATGAACACCCAGGACTGATCTCCTTTAGGATGGACTGGTTGGATCTCCTTGCAGTCCAAGGGACTCTCAAGATTCTTCTCTAACACCACAGTTCAGAAGCATCACAACATACAATAAAGAATTTGAAGAAAGTGCTCCTTACTACCCTCAGCCATAGACTAGTGGAAAGCATCTGCTACTAGCTGTGTCTAAAAGGTAAAGGCCGGGTTCAATCCTGGCAATCCTCAGCTGGCTGAGAAAAAAGGCTCAACCCTTAACTGCTGCAAAGGAGGCTCGTTCAAGTTTGGGTCGAGGTCATAATTCCTTGGGAAACAAACAGGACTGATTTTCTGTGATATTTTAACATAGAAGAGATGTTAAAAGAAGGTTCAGAAAAAGACTTGGAGAGAAGAATGTATGGAGAAATAGAGATTCACATTAGTTTCCCAGCTCTCTCTGTTGGGTGATGGTAGTGTGTAGGAGAGGTGGACAGAAAACCCTTCCTTTAGGTTTGAATGTGATTTTGAATGCAGGGTGCTGGCTTTCCTTCCTGCTTGCAGGTTACTGAGCACAAAAATACCAGATGTTTCCAGTGCTGTCAGCTCCTGGGAACTGGACAGCTGGGAGATGACCACAAGGCATAGACAGGGAGAAGGGAACAAAGCCCACTCTGCTTTCCTGGGGGGACTCCATGATGCATGGTGAGAACTGTGAGTTTCCTATTAGTTTAGGTAGTCCACGACCACATTTGGAAGCTCTGACCTAGGGATCAGTCTTGCAAGAGGTATGCTGGTAGAATGAAGTGATAGTATCACAGAGAGTGGGAACAGCTCTCTGAGGGAATGCGTTTTCCTATCCATAAGACTGCCCATCTCAGGAAGCTGCAAGGAGAGCTCACTGACTCCTAAACTTCCTCTGTGTTACCCTTGAGAGGCAGCTAAGAGTATCAGCTGGATAAAACAAGTGCCAAAGACCAATTGGATACAAGGTTTAACAGCAGTAGGCATACATATTTGTATGAGTCTCATGTACTAGAACTTACTGCTGGAAAGAATCTCAGAAACATGGTGAGAAAAGGACTACCCTTCTTCTGATTTATCAGCTCAATGTAATTTGACACGTTATATCAGCAGCTTCTGTGCTTTGTTGGTGCATATACTTGTGGTCCTTCTAAAAAGTACAATTATTTATTTCCTATGGATTGGTATTCAGTCAGATTCCTTGCTGCTGCTGCTGCTAAGTCGCTTCAGTCATGTCTGACTCTGTGCAACCCCATAGACAGTAGCCCACCAGGCTCCACTGTCCCTGGGATTCCACCTCATATTTATAAAATTATATTTTCAAATATAAAAGGAAAAAAAGTCTGTATGTATGTCTAAAATATTTTTTCTTGTTGGTTTGAGCTCAGTGTTCAATTTATTGATGCAATAAATTGAATAGTGATCCTATTTTCCAAAATATAGGCTACTGGGGCTATATTATGGCAAGCTGTTATTATATTTAATTTTCCCATGTTTGCACTGAACTCTGTAGAATATGATTTAGTCTACCACCTTCACTGTATATACCTAGAACTACAACTCTGTCACCAAACTTAACAAGGAAAGCACAGAATGGAAAAAATATACATGTGGTTTTAGCACTAAATAATAAATAACATCCTAGCAAATCAAATGAGTTAAAAGAATATTCTGGGTAGAAGAACAGTTTGATGCTGGGAAATCTGAATTATTATAGAAAAGTGAAAGTGAAGTTGCTCAGTCGTGTCTGACTGATTGTGACCCCATGGACTGTAGCCTCCCAGGTTCCTCTGTCCATGGGATTTCCCAGGGAAGAATACTGGGTTGGGTTGCCATCTTCTACTCTAGGGGATATTCCCAACTCAGGGATCGAACGCAGGTCTCCCTCATTGCAGGCAGACTCTTTACCATCTGAGACACCAGGGAATCCCTTGAATTATTATAACACTGTAACAATGATAGGTTCAATGTGTACTGTAGAAAGGGGAGAACAATTAAGCTGAGTGAGAGAGGCGCATGCAGCCACTAGACTCACTCAATAGTGAAGTGAATGCTGTTAACACTAGCCCAGGGAAGCACAGATGTGTGAGCATCAGTAAAGTAAATAACAGATTTGTATTAGTCATGGGTCTGCAGAAGTATTTTAAGATGAAATGGATCAAGGGATGTTAAAGTAACAAGTATAAAGGGTGTAAATCTAAAATGCAAGAATCTTACAAATGTTCATAAAGATGAATATAAGAATCTTGAAAGGATGTTAAAAATAAAATTATTTTTAAGTGAAACATTAGGAAAGAAATTTATATAACCATGAGATATGGTCAAATTATATAATGCATAATGTTAAAATGTTATTTTGAAGAATTTTTGATATAAAAATTTCAAAATTCAACACTGTCTCTTATACACATCTAGATGTGTATAAGAGACAGAAGTAAAAATAGAATATTAAAATTTATGTATCTGTGACTTCAAAATATCTCAAGATGTTAACAAAAGCTTATATCTGAGATGTAAGATTATGCATTATTTCTCTTATTCTCCATTTTTTTTTCAAAATAAGTGTGCATTTTTTTTAATTAAAGGACTTCTGTTATAGGGGACTTAGACAATTATTTCCTCTGATCATTATAATAATTGCTTTATTGTTACCCTTTGTGCCATAGGAGGCACATTGAATGGCTTGCTTATACTCTTACAGGTATCATTAGAGACCTAGAATTCAACTTTAAGTTTCTTTTGGTTTTCTTCACTGTGACACATACAAATGTATTCTTTTTTCACCATTTTGAAAAGGAAAGAAACCCATCATTTCAACTGTTTATGAAAATTTCTAAGCAATTCAAGTGTTATTGATTAATAGATGATTTAGTAATCAAAATGAAAATATATATGCTAGAATCTCATATCCTCTCCATGTCAAGCTTTTGCTCAGAATAATAATTTAACATTTATATGATAGCAGACTAATAGAATAATAATTTAAAAAGCAGATTATATTATCTAAAGATGGAAAAATAAGTTTCAGAGCAATAATTAAATCAGTAATTACATAGCAATTAATGTTTTCCTGTAAGGCATTATGCTGAGGCTTAAAAAATGTACAAGACATAACTCTCTTCCTTTACAGGTTTTATAATCTCACGTAGAAAATATATGTGAAAAATTAAAATAACAATAAAGGATTAAACTAAAAATTAAGAATATAAAACAAAGGATAAAATTAGAATGTTTTAAGTGTTTGCTGAATAGTGGACACTGAGAGGAACTCGCTATATATCATCTCATTAATTCTTGAAGCAACAGGATGCATGATGTATCTGGTGAGGCAGAACCTAATAGGAGGAAATCCAGGAAGAATTTATTTTTTAAAAAGTCATTTTATTTGTTCTCAGTAACCTAATAGGTACCTGTTTTCCTGGGGAAAGATAATAATAGCACTTTTTATGACCTTTTAAATTATGGCTCAGCTCCCACAAGAGCAGGTCACTGAGTAAATTTTCCAAGAAGTTGAGTGAAAGTTGCTCAGTCATGAATGACTCTTTGCGACCGCATGAATCATATATACAGTCCAGGGAATTCTCCAGGCCAGAATACTTTGGCCTGAGTAGCCTTTCCCTTTTGAGTAGCCTTTCCCTTCTTCAGGGGATCTTCCCAACCCAGGGATCAAATCCAGGTCTCCTGCATTGCAGGTGGATTCTTTACCAGCTGAGCCACAAAGGAAGCCCTCCAAGAGGTTATTTAGGGTTAGAGAAGATCCTTTTGTGGTTTACTGTTATTTAAACTTCTTTAAAGGCTATCTGTTTCTCACTGAGGTTGTAGGCAGGAGCCTCAACAAGATCACCTCTGGCAAGGGCAGAGGCCATTGACCCAAGCTCAGAACCATGGTTTAGAAACTTCTGAGAAAAGGCTGAGGCTGGCACCCTTTTGGTCCTGGACATGGATGAATGTCCAGGATTGTATGGTGATGGACATTGCAGGAAGGATAGCTGGGCTTCTAGACAACAGGTAGAATTATTAAGCCCACAGTGTGAAGGGATCACTTCAGACAGCATTTTTTTTTCCCTATAGAAGTGCAAAATCACTAAGTGGAATGTGCTGGGGAACCAGTTTTCCATAACAGCTTGTGTGTGCTGACGGAAAGCAACGGATGGACTCCCCAGTTTTCTCTCTGCTTGGGATTTGGTTGCAGGGCAGACAGCATTAGATGGAGTTATCCTCTGGAATCTTTGGCAGTGGGTGTAAGGGTAGAGAGAACCTCAAGAGAGAGTCATTGGACTTCCTGATAAAATGGGCATGCCAAATGTCAAGTTACGGGAAAAATAAAAGACACATGGCCGCAGTGACTGCATTTGAGTCAGTTGTTTTTATTTATCATGAGAAGAAGGCTCAAAAATGATTAGTTTGCCTAAGGAATCACAGCTAGTAATTTGCAAAGCTAGAATTCAAACCAATTCTGTTTGACACTAATCTTCTATCCTCTACAAAAGAGTTGTCACAAGACATTATACACTTTCTAGATAAAATTATACATCTAACAGAATTTAGCAAATGATTATTCACTAGTAATTAGTAAAATGCTTTCTTAAACTATTGATGAATGCTCTTGGGCAATTCTGGGAGAAAATAAAGCTTATGCTTGCTTTACAAAAAGTTCTCAGTCATTTTATTTTATTCTTCATTAAATCTCAGGCACTAAATGCTTTGTGCCTCCCTGGATTTTCTTTTATTGAATAGTGTTTTGATGAAATGCAGTAAAAAGTCATGTGATTTTCTTACGTTAGGCATGCTTGAAAATAAAGCCATAAAGCCATGACTTTTAATATCTATTCAATAATTAATTATGATATAATTTATTAAACATCTAAAATAATTAAGTTGTTCAACAGTAATAACAAGGTGGAGAGTCTGCCAAAGTTCACTATAATAAATATTCTTTAAAGGCATTGAAAGATACACTGGGGCTACAGTGCTTTTCCAATTGTTCCCAAAAGTGCCAAGCATAAGAGTGAGCACACATTTGGTGTGCTAAACAAATTACTTTTGATTGATGATAGCTGCCAAGTCCTGAGTAAACTGTAGCATTTAGAAGAGTGCATGGAATTGCTGAAAATCATATAAAAGATATAGAGACATCAAGGTTTATAACTGACAGGCAAATGAGAAGAGTTACTTTGTAAATAAGACAGGTGTGACTTTACACTTTATAATTTATGAATGCATGCTAAGTCACTTCAGTTATAGTGTCCGACTCTTTGCGACCCTATGGACTGTAGACCACCAAGTTCCTTGTCCATGTAGTTTCTCCAGAAAAGAACACTGGAGTGGGTTGCCATTTCCTCCTCCAGGGGCTCTTCCCAACCCAGGGACTGAACCCACATCTCATACATCTCCTGCATTGGCAGGTGGGTTTTTTTTTATCACTAGGCCATGAAAGACTGGTATAAATAGATAACTTGACAGGGATAGATTTTTTTTTTAATATCCCCAATGCCTAGAATAGAATCTGTTTTATAGTGAGCATGACAGGGAGCTGATAATGAATATTTGTTGAATAAATGGATATTATTTTGTTATATATTTTTATGCTAATATTTGTAAGATATTAGAAATATCTCACAATATTTAAAGGTTGAGTGAAGATATACAAATCAGACTTTCAGCCTAACACCCATAAATGGAAGACAGAGGTGAGTGGCATGAAGTAGGGGCTGATCTGGTAGATCTCATATACCTGTAACTCTGGCTTCCATTTTAGTTATTCAGAAGTTGCCCACTAGTCTAATTAACTTTCACTTAGCAATTCTGTCTCTTGTTTCACTGGCTGCTTCCAGTTCTTCCTTTAAAGCTGATATTCTGTAGTTTCATTTTTATGTTTTACTTGTAAACTTTCTTATACTTTATCCTATCTCAGAACCTTAGGCTTCCAAGATCTGAAGAATAAGCATTTTTCAATTCTGAAAAATTATCTGCTGTTACTTCTTTAACTATTTCTTCCTCTTCCTTAATTCTATTTTATGATTTTAGAACACTAATTACGTGTTTTACATTTTTCCATTCTGTTCATCATTTGTTACATAGTCGATAGTCTCTCTGGCAATTTGCACTTTTTAAAAAATGATATTTCTTTCTTTAATAATTATTTCTTTGGATCACAAATTTTGCTGGGTCAATTCTGTTAAATTGCTGTTCAGTTTATAATTTTCTATTACAATATGTTTCATTTCTATTCTTTTTCAAAACTGCTTCTAATTTTTACAGTGTCTGGTTCCTTGCTCATATTTTCACACTTTTTTTTTTTAATATATTTTTGGTAGTTAGAATAATACCCCTTCTTCTCCTCCCAGGATACCTAAGATCTAAACTTCAGAACCTGAAAATATATTTCCTTATATGCAAAAGGGGATTACCTGAATATTCCTAATCCAATTACATGAGCTCTTAAAAGCAGCAAAGGAAAGTAGAAGAATGGGTCAAGAGATGCAATGCGAAAAGGACTTAGCCCACTGTTGCTGGCTGTAGAAAGGCAAGGAAAAGGCCATAAATCAAGAAAGGCAGCCCCTTCTGGAACCTGGGAACAACTTTCAGTTTATAGTCAGTGTGAAAATGGGGACCCTAGTCCTATAACCACAAGGAATTTAACTCAGTAATTTGAATGGGCAGAAAATTGATTCTGTCTTGGAGCCACCAGGAAGGAACATATCTGCCATGCTTAATTTTAGTCCAATGAGAACTGTACTGAACTTTTGTCGTACAGAACTATAAAATGATTAATTTATATTCCAAGCCATTAAGTTTTTAATAACTTGTTAGCAACAATAGAAAATTAATATATATTTTATTATCAGAATTGAGGTGTAATACATGTTTAAATATCTGTAATAAATATCTAAAAATGTGGAATTGATTTTGGTATCAGATTTTGGGTATAGGATGGAAGAATTTTAAGAAGCACAGAAGAAAAAGCCTAGATTTCTTTGAGTAGATTATTAGCAAAAATATGGAAATTAATGACTGTCGATAAGGGCTCAGAAGGAAATAAAAAACATTACAGAGAAATCGTAAGTTGCCTCATAGAAAATATAAATGGTCATGACAACTATTAATAGGAATATGAATTAGTGGAAACCAGAGGAAAAGGGATTTTTGTTATATTGAAAGAGGAGAGTGAAAATTTGGCTTAAAGCTCAACATTCAGAAAACGAAGATCATGGCATCCAGTTCTACCACTTCATAGCAAATAGATGGGAAACAGTGAAAACAGTGTCAGACTTTATTTTTCTGGGCTCCCAAATCACTGCAGATAGTGATTGCAGCCATGAAATTAAAAGACGCTTACTCCTTGGAAGGAAAATTATGACCAACCTAGACAGCATATAAAAAGCAGAGACATTACTATGTCAGCAAAGGTCTGTCTAGTCAAGGCTATGGTTTTTCCAGTGGTCATGTATGGATGTGAGAGGTGGGCTGTGAAGAAAGATGAGGGCCGAAGAACTGATGCTTTTGAACTATGGTGTTGGAGAAGACTCGAGAGTCCCTTGGACTGCAAGGAGATCCAATCAGTCCATTCTGAAGGAGATCAACCCTGGGATTTCTTTGGAAGGACTGATGCTAAAGCTGAAACTCCAGTACTTTGGCCACCTGATGCAAAGAGCTAACTCATTGGAAAAGACCCTGATGCTGGGAAAGATTGAGGGCAGGAGGAGAAAGGGAAGACAGAGGATGAGATGGTTGGATGGCATCACTGTCTCAATGGACATGGGTTTGGGTGGACTCCGGGAATTGGTGATGGACAGGGAGGCCTGGAGTGCTGCAGTTCATGGGGTCACAAAGAGTCGGACACGACTGAGCGACTGAACTGAACTGAGGCAGGATTGGGACATGCAGTTATGTAGAAAGCAGAACTTATAAGTAATGAACTTGGATATTTAGGTGAGTAGATTTACAAGTAAAGTGTCAAATGTGCAGATTGATTTCTTCAGTCTGTAAGTGCAAGAGGAAAGAGATAAACTGATAGAAGAACTGCTCAACAAAAAGAAACCAGGACTTGATGATTTTGGAACTTCTCATCCTATCACATGAGGCTAAAATTAAGATATTCATTTTAATTTAAAATAGATTATTTTTCTGAGCTATATCAGAAAGATCAAAAGGCCAAAGTAATCAGTAGCAAAAAATGGCAAAAAACTAAGGAAGTTATAATAAATCCCATCAGTCAGCTCAGCAGAAGTCAAAAGTAGAGGAAATTTTTCTTGGAAAGATATGTACATGAGCCTCTTGTCTAATGTACTGAATTTTTTGATATTTTTGGAAAATCCACAGAGTTCTTGTGAATATTATACAAGCAGAGACACTGCCAACTTGGACTGAAGGGGTCAGAGAGATAGGATGTAAGAAGGTCTTAACCTACCATTGCTGGCTTTGAAAATAAAAAGGGGTCTCAAGTTAAGGCATGTGGCAGCATCTGGAAACTCGGGGAAAGCCTTAACCGAGAGCCAACAGCAAGACAAGGAGCTTAGGCCTTGACCACAAAGAACTGACTTGTGTCAAAATCCCAAATGAATAAGAAATTAATTTGATTCTCCCTTAGAACTTCCATGGACAGAGAAGACTGATAGACTAGTCCATGGATTCCAAAGAGTTGGACATGACTGAGTGACTAACGCTTTTAGAGCTTCCAGAATTAATTGTATCCTTCCTATACTTTGATTTTCATCTAGTGACACTTGTGCAATATGTTGTTTTATGGCATTGTGTGGTAATTTGTTATAGAAAATAAAAATAGAAAATTAATTTCACATTATTTTTAGAATATTAAATATACTTCTTTTCTAATGTTTAGAATATTAAATATACTTTCTAAATAATTTTTCCAATACATCTTTGCATGACTATATCTTCTGTTATCATTTTCTTTAACCTTCTCTCAACTCTAATTTATTCTTTATCTTTTGTAATTTTTAAATTGGTAACTAATTATTTTAGAAATTTGTCTAAACATTGAATTTGGATTCACACTTCAAATGTTTATTTTGCGTGTACTCACTGACTGTGAATCTGGAACCATTCTAAATTGTTGGCTAAAGTTTACTGGAACAAAAAGGTAAATTCTGTCAGCAAATCTTAGAGAAAGCCATGTATTATTTCTGAGTTCTAAGGGCAATTTTGTGTTCCTCCACCCAGTGCAAAGTCTAGATAGGCATGTTTCTTTGATGCACTTTCTTGGTGGTAGTTTTATTTTGAATAGACTCACTCTTAGTGTGATGTCCTTATAAGCACCGTGCTTCTCTGAGAGAGACACTTCAGATTCCACCAGGGCTAGCACTATGCTTCATCTTCTGTCCCAGTGTTGCCCTTGCTTACTTCTTGCATTGCTGTTTTCACTTGGTTTTTGCCCCCTTTTGAATCTTTGCTTTCTTACCTTTTAAGTAAAGCATTTTAAAAGAACTATTTGGCAGTCATATTTTTAGATTTTTTTCATTTAACAGCTGCCAGAAAAGGAATGCTCCATAAATTATTTTGAAGCATAGTAAAATTTATTTTTAAAAAACTGAAGTAATATATTTCATTGCCTATACAAGGGTTGTCTTACCTTAAGTAAAACTGTTAGCAAAGTGATAATTTTTCCATTAACTTCTTGATGCATTTAACAAATACACTTCCTGATGGTGCTAATGTCAAGAAAAATAAGTAACAGACCACAGGCAATATGTTTCACATTTTAAATCCCTACTTTCTAAACATATGTTGATGGCACTATATAAAGACTCTGCTCCAGATTCCAAATGAAGAAAAAAAAAAATAGTCTTTGAGAATCAAATTCTAAGAAATTCAATTAGTCCTTATACTGCTTTTATATTTTAAATAAACATAAAGCTCATTCCATATTTAGAAAGAATATTTACTTCTTGGTTTGCAAACCAAAGATCTATATTTCCTTGATAATATTTATGAGCACTCTGTTTCACTCAATCACAAGTAATCCATTCCTTTGTCTTTCCATAAAAAAAAGGATTATTTTATTTCTCAAAGAGTCAGACAGAACTGAGTGACTGAACTGAACATTATGCTGTAATAATTTGTTTATATATATATATACCAAACCATGAGCATCTTGAAAAGATGTTTTAACCTCTGAGCCACCAGGGAAGCCATCTTGAAAAGAGAAACCATAAATACTAAAAGTATTGTAGTAGTCCCAAAATTTAGTACTGGATATAGGATCATCGAAAAAGCAAGAGAGTTCCAAAAAAACATCTATTTCTGCTTTATTGACCATGCCAAAGGCTTTGACTGTGTGGATCACAATAAACTGTGGAAAATTCTGAAAGAGATGGGAATACCAGACCACCTGACCTGCCTCTTGAGAAACCTATATGCAGGTCAGGAAGCAACAGTTAGAACTGGACATGGATCAACAGACTGGTTCCAAATAGCAAAAGGAGTCCGTCAAGGCTGTATATTGTCACCCTGCTTATTTAACTTACATGCAGAGTACATCATGAGAAATGCTGGACTGGAAGAAACACAAGCTGGAATCAAGATTGCCAGGGGAAATATCAATAACCTCAGATATGCAGATGACACCACCCTTATGGCAGAAAGTGAAGAGGAACTAAAGAGCTTCTTGATGAAAGTGAAAGAGGAGAGTGTAAAAGTTGGCTTAAAGCTCAACATTCAGAAAACGAAGATCATGGCATCCGGTCCCATCACTCCATGGGAAATAGATGGAGAAACAGTGGAAACAGTGTCAGACTTTATTTTGTTGGGCTCCAAAATCACTGCAGATGGTGACTGTAGCCATGAAATTAAAAGATGCTTACTNAAAGCTCAACATTCAGAAAACGAAGATCATGGAATCCGGTCCCATCACTCCATGGGAAATAGATGAAGAAACAGTGGAAACAGTGTCAGACTTTATTTTTTTGGGCTCCAAAATCACTGCAGATGGTACTGCAGCCATGAAATTAAAAGACGCTTACTCCTTGGAAGGAAAGTTACGACCAACCTAGATAGCATATTCAAAAGCAGAGACATTACTTTGCCGACTAAGGTCTGTCTAGTCAAGGTTATGGTTTTTCCTGTGGTCATGTATGGATGTGAGAGTTGGACTGTGAAGAAGGCTGAGCGCCGAAGAATTGATGCTTTTGAACTGTGGTGTTGGAGAAGACTCTTGAGAGCCCTTTGAACTGCAAGGAGATCCAACCAGTCCATTCTCAAGGAGATCAACCCTGGGATTTCTTTGGAAGGAATGATGCTAAAGCTGAAACTCCAGTACTTTGGCCACCTCAGGAGAAGAGTTGACTCATTGGAAAGGACTCTGATGCTGGGAGGGATTGGGGGCAGGAGGAGAAGGGGACGACAGAGGATGAGATGGCTGGATGGCATCTCTGACTCCATGGACGCGAGTCTGAGTGAACTCCGGGAGTTGGTGATGGACAGGGAGGCCTGGCGTGCTGCGATTCATGGAGTCACAAAGAGCTGGACACGACTGAGTGACTGAACTGAACTGAACTGTGAGTGCAAAATGAATTAGTGTATATTAAGTACATGAAAAAATGTGGCATATGTAAGCATTAGGTATTATCAATGCTATTATTATTAAATATGTGGTATATGAAAGCCACTATGCAGAGTATCATGAAAAAATAAAAAATATGTATGTATAATTTCAGTAGCTGTTCTTCTCCACAGTCAATAGACCTACATTTTTGAAGGCTTCTTTGAGTCAAAGCAGCCTTCAAAAATATTTTTCAGTTGGCCAAGTGCAAAGCCCCAGTCTTCATGGTCAGAAACAGTAACCTAAAAGTAGGACAGGAATGGATACTGAGAATTTTTTTTAAATTCTAAATTGATTAAACCAGTCAATCCTAAAGAAAATCAACCCTGAATACTCACTGGAAGGACTGATGCTAAAGCTGAAGCTCCAATATTTGGCCAGCTGATGTGGACAGCCGACTCATTGAGAAAGTCCCTGATGCTGAGAAATACTGAAGGCAGAAGGAGAAGGGGATGACAGAGGATGAGATGGTTGGATGGCATCACTGATTCAATGGACATGAACTTGGGCAAACTCCAAGAGATGGTAAGGGACAAGGAGGCCTGGCATGTTGCAGTCAGTGGGGTCGCAGAGTTGGACACAGTTTGGAAACTGAACAACAACAACAATCAGTTTTAAATTAAATTTTAATTTAAAATTAAATTTAATGCAATTATAGAGTTTTAAATTAGATCACGCACACACACTCACACATACACTTACACAAAAACAGAGCATATTTTTTTCCACCTGGTATTACCTGAAATTCTGCTACTCAAATAAGGACTTAGCCAAAGGCTTTCTTTTCAAATAATAGTTATGTTCCTGGCCTGTCCATCCATTGGTCTGCCCGTCTATTATATTAAAGGCCTGGATGAATTTATTTATAGCCATAATCTTTTCTTTGGATAATAGCTAAAGCTAATGGCTTATCACCTGTACAACACCGACAGTCTATCTTTCCTGATTCCTTAGGGTCACTTTCCCCTGCACATCATCACTCTGTTGGATCTCTGAACAGATATCATCCTTAAAATCCCATTTGTACCATTTGGATCAGGTCAGGAAGAGTAATAGCTCTAATCTTCTTGGAGTGATATTATTAATCTTGAGCAGGTGAACTCCAAGGTACTTTCTCTAACCTACACATTTAGAAAGCAGGAGCTTTAGGGTTGTAATGAATAAAGCTAAAATGGAAGCCTGCAGCATGAGTGGAAATGATTGCAAGGTTAAGCTGTCCTTCAGGTCTGTACCTAAACCTTGTTTACTTTGTTAAATCAAGAGCTTTGAGAAAACTAAACAGAGGTATTAAATGACTTGCCATTGAAGTGAGTCCTAATATTATTCTATTATTAATGGTATACATTTTTTAACAGAGACTATATAGAAATAATAGCTAAATAAAGTTGAACGTGTTAGTCGCTCAGTCATATCCAACTCTTTGTAACCCCATGGACTGTAGCCCACCAGTCTCCTCTATCCATGGGATTCTCCAGGCAAGAATACTGGAGTGGGTAACCATTCCCTTCTCCAGAGGACCTTCCCACCCAGGGACTGAAGCCAGGTCTCCTGCATTGTAAGAGGATTCTTTAGGGTGTGAGCCAGTAGAGAGGTCCAAAATAAAGTTAAGCATTATTAAGTAGTATAAAGTTAAGTAGCATTAGAATATTAAAAATATTCTAAGACAATTACAATGTCTCTCTTAAGAGTTTGCCTTTAATTTGTTCATAAATCTGTTGCTATACTGACCAATAAACAAATCTATTTTAAGCTAAAAATGTACAATTCAGTTCTGTTTGATTCTTCTCCCTTTCACTAAAAAAATAAAAAACAAAAACCCCTCTTACTTACTGTTTGAAAGCCACCTCTCTACATGCAATAGAATGTCGTAACTTCTTTCTCTGCTAGTACACCTGACTCATCAGAGTTTTTTAGGAAAGTACATTTCATTTAATTAATATTATTGGGAAAATAACATTCACCACAGGGTGTCCCTGAGCTTTATTTAGAAGTATGAATTTAATAAAGTCACAACCAGGGGCTTGGGAATGGAGAAAATGAAGGAGGTGTTGGTCAAAGGGTATAAATTTCCAGCAATAAGATGAATAAGTTCTGAAAATCTCATGCACAGCATGGTGTATTTAACTGTCATATATTGAAGAGTTCAAATTTTCTAAGAAAGTAGATCTTACATATTCTCACCCCCATAAAAGAAGCATAATTATGTGAGGTGGTGGAAGTGTTAGCTGATGCCACAGTGGCAATCATTTCATAATACATATGTGTCCATCTAATCAAGGCTATGGTTTTTCCAGTGGTCATGTATGGATGTGAGAATTGGACTGTAAAGAAAGCTGAGCACCGAAGAATTGATGCTTTTGAACTGAGGTGTTGGAGAAGACTCTTGAGAGTCCCTTGGACTGCAAGGAGATCCAACCAGTCCATCCTAAAGGAGATCAGTCCTGGGTGTTCACTGATAGGACTGATGTTGAAGCTGAAACTCCAATACTTTGGAGCAAAGAGCTGACTCATTTGAAAAGGCCCTGATGCTGGGAAAGATTGAGGGCAGAAGGAGAAGGGGACGACAGAGGATGAAATGGTTGGATGGCATCACCAACTCAATGGACATGGGTTTGGGTGGACTCCGGGAGCTGGTGATGGACAGGGAAGCCTGGCGTGCTGCGGTTCATGGGGTCACAAAGAGTCAGACATGATTAGCGACTGAACTGAACTGATGTGCATCAAATCATGTTGTAAACTTCAAATTTACAGTTATATGTCAATTATATCTC
>SJYT01057441.1:249225-265377 GCA_006410635.1 Cephalophus harveyi
TTTGGCCACCTCATGCGAAGAGTTGACTCAATGGAAAAGACTCTGATGCTGGGAGGGATTAGGGGCAGGAGGAGAAGGGGACGACCGAGGATGAGATGGCTGGATGGCATCACTGACTCGATGGATGTGAGTCTGAGTGAACTCCGGGAGATGGTGATGAACAGGGAGGCCTGGCGTGCTGCGATTCATGGGGTCGCAAAGAGTCAGACACGACTGAATGACTGAACTGAACTGAACTGAAGGGAAGTAATATTGCCAACATTTAAAATAAATGTTTTCCAGAGTTGACTTTGAAGTAATTTACATTACTTCTTTTTAAAAAAGAAAACTACCCTGCCAAACAGAAATAAGCAAATCTCAAACAAATAAAACCTTTTAGAAGTTAGAGTTACACATAGAAGGCAAGACTTACAAATTGCATCTTCTCACATATATTTTTCAAGCTTACATAGTTATATTTTTCTTTTAAAATGTTCAACTGAAAATAGTGTTTAGCCATGAGCCCCATGTGCTTCTAAACCCTTCCATAAAAATCACCCCCGCTAAAATTATAAATGTATTTAATGGAATTGGGATCCAATCTTCATCACTTTTCTTCATTTAACTTCCCGTCTTTGACTTTTATAAACTGTGAATGTGGGTCCCCTTTGATATTTCAGATGCAGAACAGAGAAATCAAACTTACTCTGTTCTCCAAGAAAACAGTTTATGTCTCATTTCTATAATTTTTGAATGTTTTCCTTTTTTGGCCATGGGAGTAAACTTAAGCCCTCTCTGGTCTCCTTATCCTTTATTCCTTTACTCTAATCTATCATAAAGAATTGTCATATTTGATGCTTCCACATCTTCAGATCTCTATCAGAATTGGCATATCATTTCATGGCTTGACAGGAATAGATAATTTTCCAAGATCCCTTATGATTCAGTATTTTATTTTATTTTTATTTTTTTAACTGATCATCTTGACCAGAATATGGATTCTTGCACTAAACTCCAGCAGTAATAATCCCATTTAATAGTTTGCAAGTAGAGGATACTAGAGATGAAACTGGGACAATCACTTAACATTATCCATTGAAGTATGTCTATAATTTTGGTTCTCTGGCTATATACATTTTATTACATTTTCTTCAAATGCTCATAATTCCAACATGTTGCTCTAGTACAATGCATATTTACAGGATCTTTCATGCTTTTTTAGTGGTCTTCATACCACAACACATGCCCTTCTCATTGTCTACTCAGTAGAAAATTCTCAAGATTGGTCTAACTCCTGCTTTTTCCAGGTAATTTGATAGGAAAGCAAAACTTGGATGTTAGTTAGGCCTCAGCTTGTAAGTATGCAATTTACCAGCTATGTAATTAATCAGCCTCAGATTTCTCAACATAAAATGAGATTAACTGTAGTATTAAGAATGAAGAAGAATGAATGAATGAAGAGAAAGAGCAGAAGCATAAAGAATGAAGAAATGCATAAAAAAGAAGAGACAGAGCCAAAGCAAAAACAATGCCCAGTTGTGGATGTGACTGGTGATGGAAGTAAGTCTGATGCTATAAAGAACAATATCTCAAAGAAACCTGGGATGTTAGGTCCATGAATCAAGGTAAATTGGAAGTGGTCAAATAAGATAGGGCAAGAGTGAACATCAGCATTTTAGGAATCAGAAAACTAAAATGGACCAGAATGGGTGAATTTAATACAGATGACCATTATATCTACTACTGTGGGCAAGAATCCCTGAGAAGAAATGGAGTAGCCCTCATAGTCAATAAAAGAGTCCAAAATGCAGTATTTGGGTGCAATCTCACAAAAGACAGAATGTTCTTTGTTCGTTTTCAAGGCAAACCATTCAGTATCACAGTAATCCAAGCCTATGCCCCAACCACTAATGCCAAAGAGGATGAAGTTCAACAGTTCTATGAAGACCCACTAGACCTTCTAGAACTAACACCAAAAAAAGATGTCTTTTTCATCATAGGGGACTGGAAAGCAAATGTAGGAAGTCAAAGTTTACCTGCAATAACAGACAAGTTTGACCTTGGAGTACACATGAGGTAGGGCAAAGGCTAACAGAGTTTTGCCAAGAGAATGTACTGGTCATAGCATACACTTTCTTCCAACAACATGAGAGATGACTCCACATATGGACATCACTAGATGGTCAATGCCAAAATCAGATTTATTATATTCTTTGCAGTTGAAGATGGAAAAGTTCTATACAGTCAGCAAAAACAAGACTGGGAGCTGATTGTGGCTCAGATCATGAACTCCTTATTGCCAAATTCAGACGTAAGTTGAAGAAAACAGGGAAAACCACTAGACCATTCAGATATGACATAAAGCAAAGTGAGTGTGAAGTGAAGTCGCTAAGTCGTGTCCGACTCTTTGCGACCCCATGGACTGTAGCCTACCAGGCTTCTCTGTCCATGGGATTCTCTAGGCAAGAATACTGGAGTGGGTTACCATTTCCTTCTCCAGGGGATCTTCCCGACCCAGGGATCGAACCCGGGTCTCCCGCATCAGAGGCAAACGCTTTAACCTCTGAGCCACCAGGGAAGCCAAACACCTTACAATTATACAGTGGAAGTGACAAATAGATTCAAGGGATCCGATCTGATAGACAGAGTGCCTGAATAACTATGGATGGAGGTTCATGGCATTGTACAGAAATGAATAAGACCATCCCCAAGAAAAAGAAATGCAAAAATGCAAAATGGTGGTTTGAGGAGACCTTACAAATAGCTGAGAAAAGAAGAGAAGCAAAAGGCAGAGAGAAGGAAAGAAACACTCATCTGAATGCAGAATGCCAAAGAATAGTAAGGAGAGATAAGAAAGCCTTCCTAAGTAATCAGTGCAAAGAAATAGAGGAAAATAATAGAATGGGAAAGACTAGTGGTGGTTTAGTCACTAAGTCATGTCCGACTTTTGTGACCCCATGGAATGTAGCCCGCCAGGCTCCTCTGTCCATGGGATTTTCCAGGCAAGAATACTGGAGTGGATTGCCATTTCCTTCTCCAGGGGATCTTTCCGACCAAGGAATCAAACCCAGGTCTCCTGCATTGCAGGCAGATTCTTTACCAACTGAGCTATGAGGGAAACACTAGAGACCTCTTCAAGAAAATTTGATACCAAAGGAACATTTCATGCAAATATGAGCACAATAAAGACAGAAAAGGTATGGACCTAACAGAAGCAGAGGAGATTAAGAAGAGGTGGCAAGAACACACAGAACTTTTTAAAAAGGATCTTTTTTTTTTTAACTTTATTTTTACTTTATTTTACTTTACAATACCATGTTGGTTTTGCCATACATTGACATGAATCCACCATGGGTGTATACGAGCACCCAATCCTGAATCCCCCTCCCACCTCCCACCCCATATCATCCCTCTGGATCATCCCTGTGTACCAGCCCCAAGCATCCTGTATCCTGTATCAAACATAGGCTGGTGCTTTGTTCTTACATGATAGTATACATGTTTCAAAGTATACTGTATTGGTGTTTTTCTTTCTGGCTTACTTCACTCTGTATAATAGGTTCCAGTTTCATCCATCTCATTAGAACTGATTCAAATGAATTCTTTTTAATGGCTGAGTAATACTCCATTGTGTATATGTACCACAGCTTTCTTATTCATTCATCTGCTGATAGACATTTAGGTTGTTTCCATGTCCTGGCTATTATAAACAGTGCTGCAATGAACATTGGGGTACATGTGTCTCTTTCAATTCTGGTTTCCTCGGTGTGTATGCCCAGCAGTGGGATTGCTGGGTCATAAGGCAGTTCTATTTGCAGCTTTTAAAGGAATCTCCACACTGTTCTCCATAGTGACTGTACTAGTTTGCATTCCCACCAACAGTGTAAGAGGGTTCCCTTTTCTCCACACCCTCTCCAGCATTTGACCCAGATAGCCATGATAGTGTGATCACTCACCTAGAGGCAGACATCCTTGAATGAGAAGTCAAGGGGGCCTTAGGAAGCATCACTGTAAACAAAGATAGTAGAGGTGATGGAGTTCCAGTTGAAATATTTCAAGTTCTAAAAGCTGATGAGAAAGTTCTGCACTCAATATGCCAGCAAATTTGGAAAACTCAGCAGTGGCCACAGGACTGAAAGAGGTCAGTTTTCATTTCAATCCCAAAGAAAGGCAATGCCAAAGAATGTTCAAAATACTGCCTAATTATACTCATTCCACACACTAGCTAAGTAATGCTAAAAATTCTCCAAGGTAGACTTCAATAGTACATGAGTCAAGAACTTCCAGATGTTGGTTTTAGAAAAGGCAGAGGAACCAGAAATCAAATTGTCAACATCTGCTGGATCATAGAAAAAGCAAGAGAGTTCCAGAAAAGCATCTATTTCCGCTTTATTAACTAAGCCAAAGCCTTTGACTGTGTGGATCACAACAAGCTGTGGAAAATTCTTCAAGAGAGGGAATACCAGAACACCTCCAGAGAAATTTGCATGCAGGTAAAGAAGCAACAGTTAGATCTGGACATAAGACCACAGAATAGTTCCAAATTGGGAAAGGAGTACATCAAGGCTGTATATTGTCACCTTGCTTATTTAATTTCTATGCAGAGTACATCATGCAAAATGCTGGACTGGATAAAGCACAAGGTTGAATCAAGATTGCTTAGGGAAATACAAATAACCTCAGATATGCAGACGGCATCACCCTCATGGCACAAAGTGAAGAGGAACTAAAGAGTCTCTTGATGAAAGTGAAAGAGGAGAGTGAAAAAGCTGGCTTAAAACTCAACATTCTTAAAACAAAGATCAAGGCATCCAGTCCCATCACTTCATGGAAAATAGATGGGGAAACAGTGGAAAAAGTGACAGACTTTATTTTCTTGGGCTCCAAAATCACTGCATATGGTGACTGCAACCATGAAATTAAAAGATGCTTGCTGCTTGGAAGAGAAGCTATGATCAACCTAGACAGCATATTAAAAAGTAGAAATATTACTTTACTGACAACGTCCGTCTAGTCAAAGCTGTGGTTTTTCCAGTAGTCATGTATGGATGTGAGAGTTGGACCATAAAGAAAGCTGAGCGCTGAAGAATTGATGCTTTTGAACTGTGGTGTTAGAGAAGACTCTTGAGAGTCTCTTGGATTGAAAGGAGATCAATCCAGTCAATCCTAAGGGAAATCAGTCCTGAATATTCATTGGAAGGATTGATGCTGAAGCTGAAGCTCCAATACTTTGACCACCAGTTGCAAAACTGACTCATTGGAAAAGATCCCAAAGCTGGGAAAGATTGAAAGCAGGAGGAGAAGGGGAAGACAGAAGATGAGATGATTGGATGGCATCACTGACCAGATGGTCATGAGTTTGAGCAAGCTCTGGGAGTTGGTGGTGGACATAGAAGCCTGGTGTGCTGTAGTCCAAGGGGTTGCAAAGAGTCAGACAGAACTAGAGACTAACAGAACTAACCGTAATAGAACTATAATTTTGCTTTGTAAAACTGTGAGGACTGTACAAGCCAAAGTAGATAAAGTGTTTAATAGACTGTCTCTGATATAACATTAAAACAGTTAGAAAGCATATTGAAAATCAGAGATATTACCTTGCTAACAAAGGTCCATCTAGTCAAGGCTATATTTTTTCCAGTGGTCACGTATGGTTGTGAGAGTTGGACTGTGAAGAAAGCTGAGCACCGAAAAATTAATGCTTTTGAACTTTGGTGTTGGAGAAGACTGTTGAGAGTCCCTTGGACTGCAAGGAGATCCGACCAGTTCACCCTAAAGGAGATCAGTCCTGGATGTTCATTGGAAGGACTGATGCTGAAGCTGAAACTCCAATACTTTGGCCACATCATGCGAAGAGTTGACTCATTGGAAAAGGCTCTGATGCTGGGAGGGATTGGGGGCAGGAGGAGAAGGGGATGACAGAGGATGAGATGGCTGGAGGGCATCACTGACTCGATGGACATGAGCTTGAGTGAACTCCAGGAGTTGGTGATGGACAGGGAGGTCTGGTGTGCTGTGATTCATCGGGTCACAAAGAGTTGGACACGACTGAGCAACCGAACTGAACTGAGCTGAAACAGTATTATTATTGATGGCAGTGTTACTAATATTATTGTTTTTATTATTAATTCCAAGACATTTCCCCAATTATCCAGCCCATTTTTGATAACTCATTTCAAACTCTATTAACTTAGCAATATTGAGCATTATGCTATGCAGTATGAATTCATACTATGCTATGCAGTATGAATTATCCTTTATTTGTTTTATGTATTTGCACAGTGATTTACTTTTATGGGTATTTTCTAAGAGGGCATTGAAAGGACTACTTAATATTAATAAGTAGTCATCAAAGAATTTATCATCTGTTTTAATATTTTTGAACTTGAGAATTCTAAAAAAGAAAAAAACAGAACCCAATATTATTGAGTGTTTATCATGAATTGGAAAACTTTTCAAAGCACAGTTACTATAAATACATTTGAATATTCTATTACACACAATTTTGTCATATAATATACACAATGGAGTATTACGTGGCCATTAAAAAGAATACACTTGAATCAGTTCTAATGAGGTGGATGAAACTGGAGCCTATTATACAGAGTGAAGTAAGCCAGAAAGAAAAACACCAATACAGTATACTAACACATATATATGGAATTTAGAAAGATGGTAACGATAACCCTGTATGCGAGATAGCAAAAGAGACACAGATGTATAGACCAGTCTTTTGAACCTCTGTGAGAGAGGGAGAGGGTGGGATGATTTTGCAGAATGGCATTGAAACATGTATAATATCACATATGAAATGAATCGCCAGTCCAGGTTCGATGCATGATACTGGATGCTTGGGGCTGGTGAACTGGGACGACCCAGAGGGATAGTACAGGGAGGGAGGAGGGAGGGGGTTTCAGGATGGGGAACACATGTATACATATGGTGGATTCATGTTGATGTATGGCAAAACCAATACAATATTGTAAAGTAATTAACCTCCAATTAAAATAAATAAATTTATATTAAAAAAATAAAATAAAACTAAAATAGACATACATATCCCCCAAGTAAACAGCTTCCCTTAAATTGTTTCAAGTTTTGCTTCAGAAATAATCCAAAACAGATATCTACAAATCAATGATTATGAAACTACAGTCAGTTAGCTTGAAGATAAAGATGCTTTTACTTTTAGCAATGATTTTTATATTTTCTATAAAGAATAGTAGCATTTTCATCCTCCAGAAGTTTCCGTTTATTGCTTTGACCACTAGTGTTTTAGAATACTTGTAAAGTATATTCTGAAAATCCATAAATGCTTTTAAGCTAAAGGAACTTATTTTACTTTTCATACTTATTTTACTGTTCATAAAGCATATTGATGGGTTATATCCCAAGTATGACCTTATTCAGCATTATTGAAGTTTATTAAAAGTAACATTTTAAATAAAATTATAATAACATCACTGTTGAATGTGTCCAATTTTATGATACTGAACCCTAGACCAAAATATATCTTAGGAAGAATGTGTATATACCATATATACCCTACATACATGATATGTGTGTGTGTTCAAAATGTATGTACACATATGCAGGAGTCCCCAAACCCTGGGCAACAGACTGGTACTGGTCTATGACCTGTTAGGAACTGGGCCAAGACCAGGAGGTGAAAGGCAGGAGAGTGAGTGAAACTTCATCTGTATTTACAGTTACTTCCCATCACTGACATTACCTGAGATCTGTGCCCCTGCCAGATGGTGGCATTGGATTCTTATGGAGGTGCAAACCCTACTGTGAACTGTGGATGCAGGGGATTTAGGTGACATGCTCCTTAGGGGAATCTAATGCCTGATGATCTGAGGTAGAGCTGAAGCAGTGATGCTAGCCCTTGGGAACAGCTGACAATACACATTATCATTAACACAATGAATGTGATGCACTTGAATCATCCTGAAGCCATCCCCCAACCCTGATCTGTGGAAAAATTATTTTCCACAATCTGGTCACTGGCACCGAAAGAGTTGGGGACTTTACTTCATAGCTGCATATTGATAGACATAATGGTATTACACACATATACAACATGTATAAATTTAAGGGGAAAAAAAACACAAATAGACCTAAATCATTTGGGAAAGGAAACCAAGTATTTGGGTACAATCAAACGGATCAAATTCCTCCAAGCTCAAGTGTTTGGATAAATTGATATTTTAGTGATATTAACAATAACAGCAACAAAAATCTTGTTTTGAGTTTAATAATTTATAGGACACTTTTCCACATTCTTCTTCAGGTCTTCAATAACCATCATGATCATGAATGTGTTCCTTCCCAAATGCTATTATGGTAAGCTTGGTCTGAATTAACACAAACACAGTTACACAGAAAGCAAAGTCCCTTCAAAGACCAATTCTGAGATTAGCCTTTACATTTAAAATACAAACTATGTCATGTTTCCTCATAAATGAAACACAGTTGTGAAGTTTATTTTCTCATGTGGCCAAAGCTCCTCCCTTTGATCTTGTGTCAAACACTCCTTGCTCAGAATGATGGCAGATACTAATCAAATAATGGCCCAGATCAACACATAACTATTAAAATAGGCTATATTAAATGGCATGAAGAAGGTTCATATAGTACTTTGAGAATAATGAGGATCCTGATCTATTCTGGAGGGATTAGGGAAGACTTTCATGAAAGATAAAATTTAAATTGAGAATTATCAGGCAAAGACAGAGCAATAAAGGGAAAGAATAGCCATTTTGAAGGACTGGTAGGTGCAAAGTGCTGAGGCATGAAGGAATGAGGCACTGTGGAGGAGGGGGAAGAAGATCATAAGGCTAAAGCACAGACAGGGAGGAGTGAGTATGTATGCATAGAGCTGGAGAGCCTAGCCAGGATCATGCCAGGCTATGAAGATTTGTTTTTATATTACATATTACAGGAGGTCATTGAAAGGGCTTCTGTAGATGAGTGAGGTAATAAAGCTTCCTTGAAGATAAGGAGGAGAAAAAGGTAGAGGAAGAGTCAATGTAGGAACCCAGTGAGGGGGTATTGCTCTAGTTCAGGAAAGAGAGGTTGTGGTTTTGACTTGAGAGTTTGCAAAAGATATTGAAAGATGGGTTTGTTTTAATAACTTTGGAGTGATAGAATAGAGTCTGTCTCCCTAACTTGATTATAAGTTCTATGAAGAAAGAGACTTTATCTTTTAATGACATCTCTTTTATATCCTCTGCCATTATATGCTCTGCACATAGCTGAATATAAAAAAAAATTAATGAATGAATGGCAGGAAAGGAAGAGAAAGTTAGAAAGTATAAGGAACTTCATGAAAGTTTACTATTTTCTGTGATAGGAATTACTAGAAAAGATCAAATTTGCAACTGAAATCATAAGTTTAGATTTAAAAAACTGTAATTTATTGTTTATTACATATCCAAGTAGAGATATGAAGTAGGAAATTTTAAGTGTCTAAAGCTCAGAAAAGAGATCTTAAGAGATATTAATTTGGAAGTTACATATCAGTAATCTTGAAGCTATGAGAGTGGGTGTGATATCTACAGGGAGGAAATAGATTAATAATGGTAGCTGAAAATTTGTAAGCATTTACCGTGTATTAGGCACAGGTCTAAGGATTGGAAGAAAAGCTGTGACCAACCTAGACAGGATATTAAAAAGCAGAGACATTACTTTGCTAACAAAGGACCGTCTAGTCAAAGCTATGGTTTTTCCAGTAGTCATGTATGGATGTGACAGTTGGACTATAAAGAAAGCTGAGCACTGATGAATTGATGTTTTTGAACTGTGGTGTTGGAGAAGACTTGAGAGTCCCCTGGACTGCAAGGAGATACAACCAGTCTGTCCTAAAGGAGATCAGTCCTGGGTGTTCATTGGAAGAACTGATGTTGAAGCTGAAGCTTCAATAGTCTGGCTACATGATGCAAAGAACTACTCACTAGAAAAGACCCTGATGCTGGGAAAAATTTAAGGAAGGAGGAAAAGGGGACAACAGAGGATGAGATGGTTGGATGGCATCACCAACTCAATGCACATGAGTTTGAGCAAGCTCCAGGAGTTGGTGATGGACAGGGAAGCTTGACATGTTGCAGTCCAAGGGGTCACAAAGAGTCGGACATGACTGAGTAACTGAACTGAACTGAACTAAAGATTTTACATGTATCAGTCCCATTAATATTCAAAATAACTCCACAAAGTTTATTTTATTATCCCTCTTTAAAGATGAAAAAAACCAAGGTACAGAGAAATTATATAACTTGCCTAAATTTACACAGCTAATAGATGGCAGAACTAGGTGTGATAGGCAGGATTCTATCATGGTCTCTGACATTCCCAATCCCTGGTGTACATATCTTGTATACACAATTTCCTCTCCCATGCAGAGCAGAAGCTGTAGATGTTATGGGATACAATTCCTACTACTTAATTGTTTATCAGTTGACTTTGAGTTAATCACAACCAAAAGGGAGATAATACGGGCTTGGCATAATCAGTTCACTCTTTAAAAGGACATCAGATTGGCAGTATGAGGAGGCCTAGGTAGGGGTCCACGTGGCAGAAAATCATAGGTAGCTTCTAAGAACTGAGAACAGGCCCTGGCCAACAGCCATCAAGAATATAGGGATAACAGTCCTATAATCACAATAAATTAAACTCTGCCAACATTAGTGAGCTTGGAAGAAAACTCACGTTGCTCAGATGAGGTTTAGATTTTGCCTCCAGATAGATTTCAGCTTTTTGAGACCTTGAGCAGAGGCCCCAACTGAACTCCACCTAAACTTCTGTTTTACAAAACTGTAAAATGCTAGATGAGTGTTGTTTTAAGCCACAAAATTATGGCAACATGCTACACAGAAATAGGAAACTAATGTACAGGATTAAATGTAGTTAGTATTTTTATGTGGCCTGAGTTGTTAAAGATTTAGCTGTACTTTATAAAGTAGGAGAGTTGGGAAGTGAGAAGTGTGGCTAATGCCAAAAGAGCCTTGAAGAATACAGACATTTAAAAACTACACAAAGGTAAATGAAGCAGCAAAGAAAACCGAAGAGAAACAAAGAAACTCAGGAAACTCCAGTAGAATGTGGCACGATGGAAGACACAAAGAAGAAAGGCCTTTGGAATGAGGGATGCTGACTGACTGAGTGTGACGTCTGTGGAAACAAATCTGGTGAGGGCTGAACTATGTTCATTGGATTCAGTAAGTTAGAGAAGACTGCTATGGGCTTTCCTCTGGTCAACTGAAAAGTGGAGTTGGTGTTTAGAATGCCTTCCCCTGCTGCCTCCCCTCCCACCACTCACCTTTTTTAATTATGGAGAAAAATCATGTGAGGGGCTGGGGAGAAAAATCTTTTCCAGACATACTTTCATTACTCAATATTTTCTTACAGAAGAATTACAGACCTCTTCCTTGAAAATCAGACACATTTTGTTATAGCAGATTTGAAAAGTAAATCAATTGAAATGCTGTTTTGTCACAAAATTTAACTTCCAAGATTAACAATTTTTTAAGTGACAAGGCAAAACTACATCCAATTTGTATTCTAAAGAAAATTTAATCTCCCAAGACGACTAATGAAAAACAGTAGAAAGAAGAGAACAGAAATGAGAGCACTTGGTTTCTGAAGATTAGTTACTCTGATCACTTACATTGCTTCTCTAAGGGAAAGCTGTTCTTTTCTCCTAAGAGTACGTGAAACCAGGTGAAGGAACCAAAATATAAGCAGACATTAAATAAATCAATAAGGATCTACTTTGACTGTAATAGAGTACAATTAAGAAGACACACTGCACACACAGACTTAATGAAACATATGGCCTTTTATGCTGCTTTATTCATCTAGTGGAACTCTTGTTCCAGTACTTCAGTTTGGTAACTAATTTTATGGAAAGAAAAATAACAATGGCCAACTATCCCCTTATTCCACATAAAATAGTAAAAAACAAACAAAATTCATGCTACAGTTAAGTTGTTCCTAATATATTGTGGTGGGGGACTTGTCTCCAGTGGGGCCCTTAGGAAAGGAGAGGAATATTTACCCAGGAGTCTCTGACACATACTCAGCATAGGACTGGGGCCATGTGCAATGGCCCAGTCTGAGCTGAGGTTTAAATTTTCTATTTTGAATGATCAAGACAGATGCCCAATGAAATAGAGACCCATGTGTGAGTGCAGTGTTAGTGTGTCTTCTGGTGGTTTACAAAAATATTTATTCACATCTGACTTCATCCTTTTGTCTCATCTGAGACCCTTTGTCCCAGACATGGCTGTGGATTTGCCTGTTCCTAGCACTGTACCCCTCTATTCAAAGATAGCTTAAGAGACCTAGTACAGTCATTACTTATGTCCCAAGATTATCATTTCTTTTAGTGATCACTTACATTTCAAGATCGTGAGTTTGTTTTGCATCCAATTTATTTTCATGCTTGACTTCCACTTTTAGCTGCTTATGGATGAGACAGTTCTTACTAACAGAAGCAACCTAATAAGTGGGTATGTGATTACAGTCTAGTGTAAGACAAAGCCTGATTCATTAATGAGTCATACATTTTCATTTAAAAAAGTAGACTTCTGTAATCCTTCCATAAAATTCTTTAAAAAAAGAAAGCCTACCCTTTAGTGCAATGGATCATTCCAGGAAACACATCATGTCTTATTCAATAAACTCTGAACCTCATACCAAAACAAGAGTCTTGAGTAGAGTGCCTTGACATTTCCCTAAAGTCCTTCTATTTTAATTCATGGAATTTTCAGGTGGACTTTAAAATGAGGCTTGATTTTATTTTCCTCAAAAATACAGTCTATAAAAATATGAAACAAAGACAAGCATGAGAAACAATTTTGAATTTCATTGTCTATGTTGGATATCCTAGAACTATATTGTAGTTTCCCACAGTGCTGCTGCTGCTGCTAAGTCGCTTCAGTCATGTCCGACTCTGTGCGACCCCACAGACAGCAGCCCACCAGGCTCACCCATCCCTGGGATTCTCCAGGCAAGAATACTGGAGTGGGTTGCTATTTCCTTCTCCAATGCGTGAAAGTGAAAAATGAAAGTGAAGTCGCTCAGTCGTGTCCGACTCTTCGTGACCCCATGGACTGCAGCCCACCAGGCTCCTCTGTCCATGGGATTTTCCAGGCAAGGGAGTACTGACAACTAAATAAATTCTTGGCTGATGTTTTAGCTCTTTCATCTCAATCATAACAGATCCCTAATGGCCTTGAAATTTAAAGTCTAATCATTTAGATGATTCTTTCTCCTTTAATTACACAAACTGAAATATGAAAATATGAAATTTCTCATGGTCATATTGCCCAGCTATAGTTTTTGTCTTAGGCTATGTGTATTCACTATGTATAAATATCCCATATTTGTTTCCAGGTACTTGAATAAACTGATTATTCCAGTGAGCAGCACTCTTTGTATAATAGATTGCAGAATATTTCTTCCCCATCCCTGTACTGAGCTACCATCTGCAAAGAAGATGGCAGTTTTGTAGGGCCATTGTCTAGAACACAGTATAAAATATAGACTACATATTGTCTTTTTTCAAAAGACACATGCATGATCCAAAAGATCTTCAGCTCAGTTCAGCTAAGTTCAGTCACTCAGTTGTGTCTGACTCTTTGCAACCTCATGGATGGTAGGCTTCCCTACCATCACCAACTCCAGAGCCCACTAAAACTCATGTCCATTGAGTCGGTGCTGCCCTCTACCCATTTCATCCTCTGTTGTCCTCTTCTCCTCCTGCCTTCAATCTTTCCCAGCATCAGGGTTTTTCCAGTGAGTCAGTTCTTTGCATCAGGTGGCCAAAGGATTGGAGCTTTAGCTTCAGCTTCAGTCCTTCCAATGAATATTCAGGACTGATTTTCTTTAGGATTTCCATGGCTTGATCTTCTTGCTGTTCAAAGGACTCTTAAGAGTCTTCTCCAACACCACAGTTCAAAGGCATCAATTCTTTGGCACTCAACTTTCTTTATGGTCCAATTCTCACATCCATACATGACTACTGGAAAAACCATAGCTTTGAATATATGAACTTTTGTAGGTATAGTAAGGTCTTTGCTTTTAATATGCTGTCAGGTTTGGCCTAGCTTTTTTCCAAGGAGCAAGCATTTTTTAATTTCATGGCTGCAGTCATCATATGCAGTGATTTTGGAGTCCAAGAAAATAAAGTCTGTCATTATTTCCATTGCTTCAGGAGTACTGACAACTAAATAAATTCTTGGCTGATGTTTTAGCTCTTTCATCTCAATCATAACAGATCCCTAATGGCCTTGAAATTTAAAGTCTAATCATTTAGATGATTCTTTCTCCTTTAATTACACAAACTGAAATATGAAAATATGAAATTTCTCATGGTCATATTGCCCAGCTATAGTTTTTGTCTTAGGCTATGTGTATTCACTATGTATAAATATCCCATATTTGTTTCCAGGTACTTGAATAAACTGATTATTCCAGTGAGCAGCACTCTTTGTATAATAGATTGCAGAATATTTCTTCCCCATCCCTGTACTGAGCTACCATCTGCAAAGAAGATGGCAGTTTTGTAGGGCCATTGTCTAGAACACAGTATAAAATATAGACTACATATTGTCTTTTTTCAAAAGACACATGCATGATCCAAAAGATCTTCAGCTCAGTTCAGCTAAGTTCAGTCACTCAGTTGTGTCTGACTCTTTGCAACCTCATGGATGGTAGGCTTCCCTACCATCACCAACTCCAGAGCCCACTAAAACTCATGTCCATTGAGTCGGTGCTGCCCTCTACCCATTTCATCCTCTGTTGTCCTCTTCTCCTCCTGCCTTCAATCTTTCCCAGCATCAGGGTTTTTCCAGTGAGTCAGTTCTTTGCATCAGGTGGCCAAAGGATTGGAGCTTTAGCTTCAGCTTCAGTCCTTCCAATGAATATTCAGGACTGATTTTCTTTAGGATTTCCATGGCTTGATCTTCTTGCTGTTCAAAGGACTCTTAAGAGTCTTCTCCAACACCACAGTTCAAAGGCATCAATTCTTTGGCACTCAACTTTCTTTATGGTCCAATTCTCACATCCATACATGACTACTGGAAAAACCATAGCTTTGAATATATGAACTTTTGTAGGTATAGTAAGGTCTTTGCTTTTAATATGCTGTCAGGTTTGGCCTAGCTTTTTTCCAAGGAGCAAGCATTTTTTAATTTCATGGCTGCAGTCATCATATGCAGTGATTTTGGAGTCCAAGAAAATAAAGTCTGTCATTATTTCCATTGCTTCCCCATCTATTTGCCATGAAGTGATGGGACTGGATGCCATGATCATTTTTTGAATATTGAGTTTTAAGCCAGCTTTTTCACTCTCCTCTTTCACTTTCATCAAGAGGCTCTTTAGTTCCTCCTTGCTTTCTGCCATATGGGTGATGTCATCTGCATATCTGAGGTTACTGATATTTCTCCCAGCAATCTTGATTCCAGCTTGTGCTTCATCCAGTCTGGCATTTTGCATGATGTACTCTGCATGTAAGTTAAAAAATCAAGGTGACATATACAGCCTTGATGTACTCCTTTCCCATTTTGGAACCAGTCTGTTTCTTGTCTGGTTCTAACAGCTGCTTCTTGACCTGCACACAGGCTTCTCAGGAGACAAGTAAGGTGGTCTGGTATTAGCATCTTTTAAGAAGTTTCCGCAATTTGTTGTGATCCACACAGTCAAAGGTTTTGGCATAGTCAGTGAAGCAGAAGTAGATGTTCTTCCAGAATACTCTTGCTTTTCTATGATCCAATGGATGTTGGCAGTTTGATCTCTGGTTCCTCTGCCTTTTCTTAATCCAGCTTGAACATCTGGAAGTTCTGGGTTCACATACTGTTGAAGCCTAGCTTGGAGAATTTTCAGCATTACTTTGCTAGCATGTAAGATGAGTGCCTTTCTTTGGAACTGGAATGAAAACTGACCTTTACTTTGCCGACTAAGGTCCGTCTAGTCAAGGCTATGGTTTTTCCTGTGGTCATGTATGGATGTGAGAGTTGGACTGTGAAGAAGGCTGAGTGCCAAAGAATTGATGCTTTTGAACTGTGGTGTTGGAGAAGACTCTTGAGAGTCCCTTGGACTGCAAGGAGATCCAACCAGTCCATTCTGAAGGAGATCAACCCTGGGATTTCTTTGGAAGGAATGATGCTAAAGCTG
>SJYT01057441.1:265481-277278 GCA_006410635.1 Cephalophus harveyi
GGAATGATGCTAAAGCTGAAACTCCAGTACTTTGGCCACCTCATGCGAAGAGTTGACTCATTGGAAAAGACTCTGATGCTGGGAGGGATTGGGGGCAGGAGGAGAAGGGGACGACAGAGGATGAGATGGCTTGATGGCATCACGGACTCGATGGACATGAGTCTGAGTGAACTCCGAGAGATGGTAATGAATAGGGAGGCTTGGCGTGCTGCGATCATGGGGTCGCAAAGAGTCGGACACGACTGAGCGACTGAACTGAACTGAACTGAAGATGAGTGCAATTGTGCAGGAGTTTGAACATTATTTTGACACTTCTTATTTTGGGATTGGAGTGAAAGCTGACCTTTGCCAGTCCTGTGGCCACTGATGAGCTTTCCAAATTTGCTGGCATATTGAGTGCAGCACTTTCACAACATCAGCCATTAGGACTTGAAATAGCTCAACTGGAATTGCATCACCGCCACTGACTTTGTTCGTAGTGATGCTTCCTAAGGCCCACTTGACTTCACATTCCAGGATGTCTGGCTCTAGGTGAGTGATCACACCATCGTGGTTATCTGGATCATGAAGATCTTTTTTGTATAGTTTTTCTGTATATTCTTGCCACCTCTTCTTAGTCTCCTCTGCTTTTGTTAGGTCCATACTGTTTCTGTCTTTTATTTTGCCTGTCTTTGCATGAAACATTCCCTTGGTATCTCTAATTTTCTTGAAGTGATCTCTAGTCCTTCTCATTCTATTGTTATCCTCTGTTTCTTGGCTTTCATCACTGAGGATGGCATTCTTATCTCTGTTGCTGTTCTTTAGAACTCTGCATTTGGACGGATATATCTTTCCTTTTCTCCTTTGCCTTTTTCTTCTCTCATTTTCTCAGCTATTTGTAAGGCCTCCTCAGACAACCATTTTGCCTTTTTGCACTTCATTTTCTTGGCGATGATCTTGGTCACCACCTCCTGTACAATGTCACAAACCTCCATCCATAGCTCTTCAGGCACTCTGTCTATCAGATCTAATCTCATGAATCTATTTGTCACTTCCACTGTATAATCATAAGATATTTGATTTATGTCATATCTTAATGGCCTATTAGTTTTCCCTACTTTCTTCAATTTAAGTCTGAGTTTGGCAATGAGTTCACAATCTGACTCACAGTCAGCTCCTGGTCTTGTTTTTGCTGACTATGTAGATAGTCTCCATCTTTGGCTGCAAAGAATGCAATCAATCTGATTTCAGTATTGACCATCTGGTGATGTCCATGTGTAGAGTTGTCTTTTGTGTTGTTGGAAGAGGGTGTTTGCCATGACCAGTTCATTCTCTTGGCAAAACTCTGCTAGCCTTCACCTTACTTCATTTTGTACTCTAAGCCTTCCTGTTACTCCAGGTATCTCTTGACTTCCTGCTTTTGCCTTCCAGTCCTATATGATGAAAAGGACATCTTTTTGGGGTGTTAGTTCTAGAAGGTCTTGTAGGTCTTCATAGAACTGTTCAACTTCAGCTTCTTCAGAATTAGTGGCTGAGGCGCAGGCTTGGATTACTGTAACACTGAATGGGTGCCTTGAAAATGAAGAGATCATTCTCTCTTTTATGAGATTGCACCCAAGTACTGCGTTTCACACTCTTTTGTTGACTACCAGGGCTACTCTATTTCTTCTAAAGGCTTCTTGCCCACAGTAGTAGATGTAATGGTCATCTGCATTAAATTCACCCATTCCAGTCCATTTTAGTTCACTGATTCCTAAAATGTCAATGTTCATTCTTGACCTCTCCTGTTTGACCATTACAGAGCAGAAGCTCCAACAGTTGGCCTCCTGATGTGAAGAACTGACTAATTGGAAAAGACTCTGATGCTGAGAAAGATTGAAGGTAGGAGGAGAAGGGGACCACAGAGGATGAGATGGTTGGATGGCATCACTGACTGGATGCACTTGAGTTTGAGCACGCTCTGGGAGTTGGTGATAGACAGGGAAGCCTGGCATGCTGCAGTCCATGAGTCGCAAAGAGTTGGACATGACTAAGCAACTGAACTGAAATGAAATGAATTTATCTTGATTCATGCACCTAACATTCCCAGTTCCTATGCAGTATTGTTTTTACAGCATTGTATTTTATTTCCTTCAACACAATTGGGCATTGTTTTCACTGTGGCTTACCCTCTTCTTTCTTTCTGGAGCTGTTTCTCCACTCTTCTCCAGTGGGCACCACTGACCTAGGGACCTCTTAGATTTTAGAAATACAGACTAAATTTGAAACCTCAAAGTTCTTATATTTACTCCAAGAACAAGAGTGACTTTATGTAAATTTATATTTCCAGCTCAGATGAGTCTTTATAACAATGGAAGGAGCAGGAACATTAACTAGATTGCATTGAACTTATACTTACCTATGAATATCTTTTATAACCTAGGCAATATCCACCTTGTTGTACTTTGTACATTTATTTTCATATCAGTGGAAATGCTACTTTTGCAATCAATTTCTTCTTTTAAAAATAGATTTTATTTCTACTACCAATTTTATTTAACTTTGAAGATTTTTTATGTTGAATCACAAAATAACTCTTAACTGTTCATAGCTAATAATAGGAATACTTAAATTTCATGACTTGACTCTAAAATACACTACAAATAATGTATTAAATGACAGCAAACTTCTTGGAGGATGTGCATATTATTAAAGTGTAATTCCTGACCATTGATATTTAGGAAATTGAAAATCCTGATAAAAACTAAATCAATCTAGGTTTGATGCAGGATACAGGATGCTTGGGGCTGGTGCACTGGGATGACCCAGAGGGATGGTATGGGGAGGGAAGTGGGACGGGGGTTCAGGATTGGGAACACGTGTACACCCATGGTGAATTCATGTTGATGTATGGCAAAACCAATACAATATTGTAAAGTAAAAAAAATAATAATAAAAAATAAAAATTAAAAAAAAAGCAAAAAAAACCCCCCTAAATCTCTTCCATCTTGCTGTGTATATCCTTGCTCCCAAACTAATTATACCTTTACGTGTATCTACACACCCAAATGATACCAGACGACTAGACTTTAAATTATAAATCTCTTTGGTAGAATTCTTTTAAGTGACAGATGAGAAAAAATTGAGGAGTGTTAAATTCGTATTCATTTTAAAAAATGAGAAGTAGCACACAGAAGGAACTGCTAAATAATTCAAAACAAACAGATGGGGAGTTGAGTATTAAGTAGACTTTTTGAAGGATATGTTGAATTAATTTGAAACATTTTATTTAATAAACAATATTTATAGTAAATATAAAACTACCACTGAGAGACTATTATTCACCAAGCTTTTAACATACATTATTTTGTTAAATCTTGCAAAATAGGAATCATTTTCCCATGTGAAAAGTATGGTTTCAACTATTATGAACACAATAGATAATCAAGAATTCCCTGAATTTCAATCAAAAATAATTTCCACTAGGCAACTAATTCCATCACTGTGTCATCAAATTCATGGCTCTTCTGACTATTAAATGGACATTTCCCCAACTATCCCTTTTTAATATTAAAAGAAAGGAAAAGATCAATTGTTTAAAAGCTTCTTACAGGAAACATTTTCTAGAAAATTCTAATACAAATCTGATGCAAAGAAACAGGCTGCTCTTCCCTAAGGGGTTTTTGTTGGCATTGTTTTGTTAAAAAAAAAAAAAAAAAAAAAACAACAACTAGGAATTGTACATGTTTACAGCAGCATGTAGAAATTAGCTTTTCATTATTTTTTTAAATTATTTTATTTTAATTGGAGGATAATTACTCTACAATATTGTGATGCTTTATGCCATACATCAACATGAATCAGCCATGGGTATACATGTGTCTTCATTTTTAATGCAGCTTTCCATTGTTGATCTATAAGATATACTTTGGAAGGAAAAACAAGACTCATCATATTCCAGATTAATGCAGTCTTTGTTTTCTTTTATGTATAAAATTGAGAAAAATGGAAATTCAAGTGAATTAATATTTTAAAAGTGATCAAAAAGGTAGGGATCAGCAAACTTTCTAGGATAAGGGCCAGATAGCAAATATTCTATGCTTAGTGAACTAACAGTTCTCTGTGACAACTATTCAATTCTACTATTGTAGTGGGAAAACAGTCTAGATAATGCATATATAAATGTGTGTGGCTGTGTGCCAATAAAACTTTATTTACCAAATCAGCACATAGGCTGGATAAGGCCCATGACCTGTAGTTTGCTGACCTTAAAATAAGAGAATAATAAAATATAATCATAACATAGAAATGAAAAAACCAATATACTTTCTTGTAGTGTGTTTAAAGCCTCCTCATCATTTTGTCCACATTACTGACAGTAACTTTCAGTATAAGCCTTAGGCTCTGGACTATACCTTTAGTTATTAGAAAAATAGGACAACTGTTCTTCTATTTTTTTAATGTCCTCAATGAAATATTTTCAGAGAGAAAATTTTAATGATCTATTGTGAGCTGTTAAAAGCAGCAGCGTTTTCTCTTTTTCTTTACGTTAGTGTAAGAATGTCCACAATCTGGCATCTTGTACTATTGGAATAGTAGATGGAGAACAATTGAGGTAAATTTGAAGTTGTTAATTTTAATATATATATATATACATACACACATATATTTTCTTTATTTTCCCTTGCTAAAAACTCTGGAAGAGATAGTAGTATTAGTAACATTTGTTAGGTCATGAATCTGAAGTTTAAAGTAATTAAGTATATTACCAATATTACATAGCTATAGGACCAGAATTTGAAGAATGGAGATCCACACAGTGCTAGCATGTATTGTTGCACAATTTCTACACTCGTTAGAACACTGCATATATAAGGGCATAGGTGAGGTTGTTATTGTTGTTCAGTCACTCAACTGTGTCCAATTCTTTGTGACCCCATGGACTGCAGCACGCCAGACTTCCCTGTCCTTCACTTCACTATCTCCCGGAGTTTGCTCAAACTCATGTTCACTGAGTCAATGATGCCATCCAACTCTGTGTCACCCACTTCTCCTCCTGCCCTCAAAAAATAGGTGAGGTAGATTTGTATATTTGTTACTGAAAACTTCCCACAGGGGCAAAAATGTTTACTTGTCTTACAAAATCAATATTATAACTGTTTTCAATAGCAAGATCTATGTATTAGGATTCTTTTTCTAACATTCCAGTTCTGGTCTGATTCTAAAGACATTGTTCTTTCACATTTTGCTGAACATTGTGTCAGGACAGCATCCTACATTATTACAAAAAGTAAGGTCTTGAAGGAATTTTGTGTTCCTAGGTTGTATATATAAAACAGTCCTTTCTCTGCCTAAAGTCCTGGGAATAGTTTATTACCACGAAAACAGAAAAAGTTTTTATATAATATGAAAAAAGTTTCAGTTATGTGACAAGACCTAGTACCTGACTGGATATAGAGGATGAAAAGGAGAGGAATTAGAGATAATATAAATATTATAAGGTGGTTGAATAGATGCATGAATATATTATTAAATAAGAGTAAGAGATAAAGATTGGGGGGAAAGGAAAGATGCTTTTTTTTTTTTTAATTCAGTATGAGATGATAGGATAATCAAAAAGAAAGTGGAAAATATGTACCCAAAGCAAGCAGTAAGTACAGATAGAGCTAGGGATTTGAGTATCATTTTTATAGAGGTGTGAGAGCTAACATCAAGAGAATGAGAAATAGGTGGGAAGAGTCTAGAACTGGGAGAGGGAGGGACCTACAAGATGAGGCAAAAAAAAAAAATAACACTGCAGAACTTTAATTAGAGAGGGATATGACAAGTTAAAAATAGCATCACTGAAGTAAAAACAAACAAAAAAATGTGTTAATGAGAAGAGATTCCCATGAATGCCCCCGACTTCACAGAGTTCTAGAAAGATGAGAAATGTGTGGAAATCACTACATCTGGAAATCTCAGAATAACTAGTGATTCTGCAAAGTCAGTCTTAATCTAATAGTAAAGTGAGGGGCCAGAACAGGGTAGGGGATAAAGATGTAGAAATAGAGTGTGCAGACTAATTTTTTTTTTTTTAAACTAAAATGTAGGATAAGGCAGAAAAGGAGGAAAGAAGCATAGAGAAAGATTTGGTTTGTTTCATATTCAATTTTATGAATGGAAGCTGACTGGACATTTTTAAAAGTGGAAAATTATCTGGAGAAAAGGAGAAATTTAAGGTGAAAAATTAGGGATAACTGATACTACTGTATTTCACTCTGTAAATCCAAAGTCACAAATCAATAGTGGCTTCAAGTGATATCTTGTTCTTCTTTTAAGGACTTAATACCATTTGCATATCATAAAGTCAGCATGTTTTAAGTGTAATCTTATCTGTCTTATAATATTGCAGATTCTCCCAACTTAATCATGATAATAGAAATATAAAACAAAAGAATAACAGAGAAATGTCAGTGCTATGACCTGCGTCAGAATTACAGGCCATCATGAAGCAAACGCCCTAAATATTTGCATTTGTAGTTTTCACAAATAAACGTTTGTTTTCTACCATTAAGATTTGTAAGTGAAGTGAAGTTGCTCAGTCATGTCCAACTCTTAGTGACCCCATGGACTGCAGCCTACCAGGCTTCTCTGTCCATGGGATTTTCCAGGCAAGGATACTGGAGTAGTTTGCCATCATAATTGACCCCTAAAGTAATGTACACAGTAAGGTACTACTTATGGTACATTTTTGCCTTATATGGACATCCAAGGTTTGTTTGTGTTTGTTTGCTGGCTTTTGGAGGCCTTAATTCTGAGGGGAATTTTGTATAATTTCAAGTTGCCATTGTGATCATTCTTGCTTAATCTTGATCTTAGGTTTAGAAAACTTGCTAGTGTGTACAAATAACAAACATTGTGTAACTCTCTCTGTAGTCTTTCATGAAATTCATGGATGTAGATATTTGCACACTTTTATTCCTGAATGATGATTTCTAGACCTACAGCTCATTGTTTTGCCTGAAATTTGGAGGAAAGGTTCTTCAAATAAAGTAAAATGTAGGCAGTACAAAAAAATGAACTATGGCTTATTCGTAATATATCTCTATATGTTACTCCTATCAGGATATCAAAGCTAGAGAGAGAGGTTTTTTCCCAGGTTCTAAAAATTTTATTTGCCTTTTTAAAATTGTGCAAATAATTTAAATAATTGGAAAAACAAAAAATGACATTCTAAATAAACTGCATTTGACAGCATATAGGACACCTTGGGCCAACTTGGTTTTTATTTTGTACTCAAATATGTAACAAAGAAAAGAATCATAGAGCTAAAGCTAAACTACCCAAGTTTCTAGAGTTATACTGCTGCTAAGTCACTTCAGTCGTATCCGACTCCGTGCGACCCCATAGATGGCAGCCCACCAGGCTCCCCCGTCCCTGGGATTCTCCAGGCAAGAACACTGGAGTGGGTTGCCATTTCCTTCTCCAATGCATGAAAGTGAAAAGTGAAAGTGAAGTCACTCAGTCGTGTCCGACTCTTAGCGACCCCATGGACTGCAGCCTACCAGGCTCCTCCGTCCATGGGATTTTCCAGGCAAGAGTACTGGAGTGGGGTGCCATTGCCTTCTCCGTTCTAGAGTTATACTTCATGTTTAAAAATTTCCCCAACTTAAGATCTACAGAAGAAAACGTACCTAAAGAAACATGCATTATATTGAAACAATTAATTGAACTCTCTATTTGAATATGTTAGCTCTTCTTCCAATACAGTATGTAGCGTTATTAAAACAAATATTTCTCTATTTTATAGATAAAAATAACCATTTTCTTATTAAACATTAAAAATATTTAAGACTGACTTTGGTCTAATTTCTTTCCCAAAGATTTTAGTAACTTTGATTTTTAAAAATCTAAAGATTTAAAAATTTTAGAAGTAGAATAGAAATATAATTTAAATGTTCTTTTATCATAATGAAAGAAGATTAATAATAATTTTGTACTCTGAGATACCTTGTGTGACATTTCTGTAGGAATTTGTAAAATTCGACTTGGTAGGAAAGGGTGAAATGCTTTTTTGAAGTACAGACTTTACCACCTTGAGTTTGTTTGTTAAAATTTTCACAGAAGATGATAATCACCATTAGATTTTTTTTCACTTAGGAAGAAGTTTACTACTAACTCAAATGCATTTGGTATAATCATTATTCAACTATATGTTGTCTTGTGAGATTGCAAAGTTTTCCTCCCATGGATGGTAGAGCTACTGTTTTCAGTCACTATCATGTCCAACTCTTTGCAACCCCATGGACTGCACCAACTAGGCTTCCCTGTCCTTCACTATCTCTGGGAGTTTGCTCAAACTCATGTCCATTTAGTCAATGATGCCATCCAACCTCTATCAGCCCCTTCTCTGTTGGTCCCTTTTTCCTGCCCTCAATGGATAGATCCATTTCTTCACCTGTCACTGAAAAATGAATTTCCGGTCTTTGAAATTCTCTTGATACTATAATTATCACTGCCTTCTTAGAATGCTATTCCAATCACATTATGTCTATATACTACTTTAGAATTTTCCTAACAAGTATTTCAAATATAAGACTCCTTCTAACAATCCTCATTTTTTGATCCTAATTTTGAAGTAATTCTCCTATGTCTAATTCATTTTGTCTTCATCTTTCTTCACTGATGAACTCAGTCTACTTACAGCAAGTTATTACCTTACTTTACAGTCTTCTTGGTTTGCAATCCCACGTTTTTCCTCATGAGAGCCTCCCTGTCTTCTGCAAAATAGTATCAATACATGATGGAGAAATCATAGCTTTCAAAACAAAGAAGAAAAAAAATATGGAAGTTTGAGTTGATAATGTTGAATATGAGTCAATACTGTAGTCAGAATGCACGATAAAATTGCATCCATAACCACAGAAATAATAATTTATGCTGTGCGTGTGTGCATTCTCAGTCACCTCCAACTCTTTGTGAGCCCATGGACTGTACCCACCAGGCTCCTTTGTCCATGGAGTTTTCCAGGCAAGAATATTGGAATGAGTTGTCTTTTCTTCCTCCAGGGGATCTTACTCACCCAGAGACTGAACTTGAATTTCCTACGTCTCCTGCATTGGCAGGTGAAATCTTTACCACTGAGCCACCTGGGAAGTCCTTAATAATTTATGTTAAAGTAATAAAAATCACCAACAGAAGTTTATTGAGCTCATTTTATGTGCTACGAACTTGCAAACAATAATCAATGAGAACAATTCTTTGTTCCCAATGAGGTTAAATTTTAGAGAAGGAAGATGCTAAATGTGCTGATAAAAATAAGATCTATGAAGATTGTATTTGATCAGAATATATCTGGAGCAATGGCACCCCACTCCAGTACTCTTGCCTGGAAAATCCCATGGATGGAGGAGCCTGGTAGGCTGCAGTCCATGGGGTCGCTAAGACTCAGGCACGACTGAGTGACTTCACTTTCACTTTTCACTTTCATGCATTGGAGAAGGAAATGGCAACCCACTCCAGTGTTCTTGCCTGGAGAATCCCAGGGACAGGGGAGCCTGGTGGGCTGCCGTCTATGGGGTCGCACAGAGTCGGACACGACTGAAGTGACTTAGCAAAAAAAAACCTGTGAAAAAGTGAGTGTTAATCTCTCAATTTTGTTTGACTCTCTGACACCATGGACTATATAGCACACAGGCTCCTCTGTCCATGGAATTCTCCAGCCAAGAATACTGGAGTGGGTAGCCATTCCCTTCTGTAGGAGATCTTGCTGACCCAGGGATCAAATCTTACATTGCAGGCAGCTTCTTTACTATCTGAACCACAGTGGAATCCTACATTCTATTCTAAACATATGCTTTTAACAATTATAAATAATGCCAACTAATGTTTTCCTGATATATTGGTTTGAGAATTTCCTCCATCATTTTGAACAATATGTGTCTTAAGAACAGGGGTCATATCTAACACTTGCTACAAAGCATTTAGAATAGCAACATGAACAAAGCAGAGGTCAGAATTTTTTTTTTAAGTAAAGAATGCTGAGCACCATCATAAAGCTAATACTTTATTTTCATTTTCATTTTGGTTTTTGAAGTCTCTTTCACTCCCTATGTTCACAATAGAACAAATTTGACATACAAAATCAATAAAATGTTATATTATGTATACTTAAATCATTCCCTAGGTTTGTATATCCATTCTTATATTAAAAAAAAATAAATATAGCTTTTGAAGGTTTGAAAGTATGGTAAAATGTCTGAATCTGCACTGATGATGAGGATGAATGTAAAAGTAAAAATTAACCATATTGCTATTTAACCATATTGCCATTTTCCATAACCATGTTGCATTTAACCATATTGCCATTTTCTCAAGTGGAAAGTGCCAAGACGGTGCAGAAAGGGAATAGGCTATAGACCTACACAGAATGTTTTATCAGCAGTTTGTTTCATATTACAAATCTATAATTCATTTTTATTTAATTCTGGTGCTATTTTATACAAATATTAATATCAGAGTCAAAAGAGATATAATGGCTACAGTGTATTGAATAGAATCTTTACAAGGGATAATACATCAGCCAAAGTTGTATTTATGCATATTTGCCTATAAAAGACCAAGTATGTAAAGTGTGTATAAATACATACATGTAGATAGATGGATAGATATTGGTATGAGTAAAGATAAAGACACACATATAGATATGGGACTTTGTTGTCAAATATTGTTAGTACTACTATTTGATTATATATTGTATCCTGAAGGAAGATGAATCATTTAAAGTACAACAGTACATTTTGACACTTCTAAATTGTTATAAGCTACATAATTAATTTTGGTAAATTGTGTAGTTCAAAATTCTATGAAAAGAGTACTTTTAAAACCTTATGTGATATCTTAGGTGGAGGAAAGACAAAATATTCTGGCCTGCTTTGAATAGCAGGAATATAAGGAAAGTGAAAAATTAATGACATGATAGGAGGGATTATGATATAACTGGGATTTGTCTGCTTTTAGAAAAAAATGACTCACAATAATGCTTCTTCTCTTTCCTGTTCACAACTCTGAATAACATTGTAAAACAAAAAACAAACAAAAAAAACCCGACACAGTTAGTGCTTTGAACCTGGCCTTTATCCACAGTCACTCCATACATCAGGCATCACTTTGGGGGGAAGTTTGGGGACTATAACATAACAGTGTAAACTTATAGCCCTGTTTCATCATCCAAAACCAAATTTTTGAAAAGGATCTTGTACTCTTGGCTTCTATTTGAATCTTACATCACTCTCCTCAACCCTGTCTCACTTCTCTAACATACTAGCTAGCTCCAAGAGTTCAGTTTCTACCCACTTCTTAACACTGCAGATGGCTCCCTCCCACTTTCCTCCCCTGAAATTTCTTTATTCAAGGTCAGTGGCCTAATTAAAAGTAATTTGAAATATCCATAAAATTTTAGTTCTGATCTTCTTTGACATGTATTCAACTGTGTCACCCTTAGTTCTTCCTTCAGCAGCACTTCAGTTCAGTTCAGTTGCTCAGTCGTGTCCGACTCTTTGTGACCCCATGAATCGCAGCACGCCAGGCCTCCCTGTCCATTACCAACTCCCAGAGTTCACTCACACTCACGTCCATCGAGGCAGTGATGCCATCCAGCCATCTCATCCTCGGTCGTCCCATTCTCCTCCTGCCCCCAATCCCTCCCAGCATCAGAGTCCTTTCCAATGAGTCAACTCTTCGCATGAGGTGGCCAAAGTACTGGAGTTTCAGCTTTAGCATCATTCCTTCCAAAGAAATCCCAGGGTTGATCTCCTTCAGAATGGACTGGTTGGATCTCCTTGCAGTCCAAGGGACT
>SJYT01057441.1:292131-308239 GCA_006410635.1 Cephalophus harveyi
TAAAGCTGAAACTCCAGTACTTTGGCCACCTCATGCGAAGAGTTGACTCATTGGAAAAGACTCTGATGCTGGGAGGGATTGGGGGCAGGAGGAGAAGGGGACGACCGAGGATGAGATGGCTGGATGGCATCACTGACCCGATGGATGTGAGTCTGAGTGAACTCTGAGAGATGGTAATGAACAGGGAGGCCTGGCGTGCTGCGATTCATGGGGTCGCAAAGAGTCGGACACGACTGAGCGACTGAACTGAACTGAACTGAACTTATATTTTGCTTCTTCCCTAATGTTAATTCCAGATTAGATTTTAGTTGTTTATTTTCTGGCTTTCAACTTCTCACATTATATTTAAAATTCCTATTCCAGATACTTGCTTATGTTAATTCATCTGTCATAAAGTGAAAGCAACAGAGATTATGATTATAAGCCCACAGATATGATTGTTTCAATCAAGGAAAGAACATATTCTCCTTGCTTTTAATTATACAATATACATAAAACACATCTATCTTTAAGGCTAATAAATCAGTTTAGAAACTCTACTCTAGAATCACTTGAATATTCACTGTTCTATATAACATCTACATTATATTATTTACAGGTAAAACATAAATATGAGAAAAAGAAGTGAAGCCAAAATTAATATTCCAACTTGTGCTATCCAGGTTTCTGCAAAGCAAACTCACTTTAGCATGTAAAGGTACAAGATGTTTTCCTGAGAAATATCAGGCAACAGCAGCCCTTGAGACTTAGGTTCTAACCATCCTCTGCCATTTGCCATGTATCTCCATCCAAACTGCTATGTGTATATCCCATATGTCCTTATTTACAAAACAGCCTACTCTTTCAGCATTACAACAGAAGTTTTGAGAAAATTAATGGAATCCATACAGCATAATCTAAGATGAAGGACAGAGACCTCAAATGAAGAAGAAAATATGTATTTATTTTCCAAAGGAATTTTTTTTCCCCCCTTACTGCTACCCTATGCTTTCCTGGTGCTACAGAGGCCACTTCCAGAGGGAAAGAAAAGCACTCCCCCACCATCTCCACATTCACATCTTTCTTTTAATAGATAGCAGTTGGGGAGGACAGAGGAGATAAGGAACATCTATATTGTTTTTGCAACAACTAAAACTCTTTATAAAATTGGCATACTTAAATAATTAGTATCGTTAAATAATAACATATTCTGTATTTTATTTTCAGTCACTTATGTTAGAGCTCTACCCCCCACCCTAAGAGAATTCAGATTTTAAAATTCTCCTCCTAGGATAGTGCTCTAGCCAGGGGTTCCAACCTCTGGGATCTAATGCTTGATGATATGAGGTGAAGGTGATGTAATAATAATAGAAAAAAAAAAGTACATGATAAATGTAAGGCACTTGAATCATCCATCTTGGAAAAATGAACTTCCAAGAAAAGGGTCCCTAGTGCCAAAAAGGTTGGGAACTGCTCTGTAGGCAACTTCAGCCCATAGTTGCCCATTCTGCTTGTTAAAACTGTGGAACAGATAATCATCAAACAGAAATGCAAACTTTTTTCACTTATTACAGTTACATTAATTAATCACAAATTAACAACTTTCTGTAGCAACATATATTAACTATTCTTATATTTCCTATGTCTGAGCTATCTAAACTCTGCTGCTGCTGCTGCTAAGTGGTTTCAGTCGTGTCCGATTCTGTGCAACCCCAAAGACAGCAGCCTACCATGCTCCCCCGTCCCTGGGATTCTCCAGGCAAGAATACTGGAGTGGGTTGCCATTTCCTTCTCCAATACATGAAAGTGAAAAGTGAAAGTGAAGTCACTCAGTCGTGTCCGACTCTTCGCGACTCCATGGACTGCAGCCTACCAGGCTCCTCCGTCCATAGAATTTTCCAGGCAAGAGTACTGGAGTGGGGTGCCACTGCCTTCTCCGATCTAAACTCTATAACCTCTTAAATATATAGATTTCCCCATATTTAGCAGACTATGTAGAAGAAGAGTATTAGAAAAGAAATAGCAATTGACATCTGTTATTGCTTAGTTGAAAAATAAGCTGCTCAGTTAACTATATTCTCAGCACAGTTCAGTTCAGTTGCTCAGTTGTTACTGACACTATGGAACCAATGGACTGCAGGCCTCCCTGTCCATCAACAACTCCCAGAGTCTGCTCAAACTCATGTCCATTGAGTTGGTGATGATATTCAACCATCTCATCCTCTGCCGTCCCCTTCTCCTCCCACCTTCAATCTTTCCCAGCATCAGGGTCTTTTCCAATGAGCCAGTTCTTCACATCAGGTGGCCAAAGTATTGGAGTTTCAGCTTCAGCATCAGTCCTTCCAATGAATATTCAGGACTGATTTCCTTTAGGATTGACAGGTTGGATATCCTTGCAGCCCAAGGGACTCTCAAGAGTCTTCTCCAACACCACAGTCCAAAGGCATCAATTCTTCGGCACTCAGCTTTCTTTATGGTCAAACTCACATCCATACATGACTACTAGAAAAATCATAGCTTTGACTAGATGGACCTTTGTTGGCAAAGTAATGTCTCTGCTTTTTAATATGCTATCTAGGTTGGTCATAACTTTTCTTCCAAGGAGCAAGCATCTTTTAATTTCATGGCTGCAAACACCATCTTCAGTGATTCTGGAGCTGAAAAAAGTAGTCTGTCAATGTTTTCACTGTTTCCCCATCTATTTGCCATGAAGCGATGGAACAAGATGCCATGATCTTAGTTTTCTGAATGTTGAACTTTAAACTAGCTTTTTCACTCTCCTCTTTCACTTTCATCAAGAGGCTCTTTAGTTCTTCTTTACTTTCTGTCATCAGAATGGTGTCATCTGCATATCTGAGGTTATTGATATTTCTCCCGGCAATCTTCATTCCAGCTTGTGCTTCACCCAGCCCAGTGTTTCTCATGATGTACTCTGCATATAAGTTAAATATGCAGGGTGACAATATACAGCCTTGATGCACTCCTTTCATAATTTGGAACCAGTCTGTTTTTCCATGTCCAGTTCTAACTGTTGCTTCCTGACCTGCATACATATTTTTAAACAGGCATGTTAGATGCTCTGGTATTCCCATCTCTTTAAGAATTTTCCACAGTGTGTTGTGATCCAAACAGTCAAAGGCTTTGGCATAGTCAATAAAGCAGAAGTAGATGTTTATCTTGAACTCTCTTGCTTTTGCGATGATCAAACGGATGTTGGCAATTTGATCTCTGGTTCCTCTGCCTTTTCTAAATCCAGCTTGAACATCTGGAAATTCATATTCACATACTGTTGAAGCCTGGCTTGGAGAATTTTGAGCATTACTTTACTAGCATGTGAGATGAGTGCAATTGTGCGGTAGTTTAAACATACTTTGGTACTGCCTTTCTTTGGGATTGGAATGAAAACTGACCTTTTCCAGTCCGGTGGCCACTGCTGAGTTTTTCAAATTTGCTGGCATATTGAGTGCAGTACTTTCACAGCATCATCTTTCAGGATTTGAAATAGCTCAATGGAATTTCATCACCTCCACTAGCTTTGTTCATACTGATGCTTCCTAAGGCCCACTTGACTTTGCATTCCAGGATGTCTGGCTCTAGGTGAGTGATCACACCATTGTGATTATCTGGGTTATGAAGATCTTTTTTGTATAGTTCTTCTGTGTATTCTTGCCACCTCTTCTTAATATCTGCTTCTGTTATGCCCATGTTTTCAGTCTTTTATTGTGCCTGAGGTGTCTGAGGTCTGAGGTGAAGTCGCTCAGTCGTGTCCGACTCTTTGCGACCCCATGGACTGTAACCTGCTAGGCTTCTCCGTCCATGGGATTCTCCAGGCAAGAACACTGGAGTGGATTGCCATTTCCTTCTCCAGGGGATCTTCCCGACCCAGGGATCAAACCCGGGTCTCCCACATTGGAGGCAGACGCTTTAACCTCTGAGCCACCAGGGAAGCCCCTTTATTGTGCCTAACTTGCATGAAATGTTCCCTAGGTATTTCCAGTTTTTTTTGAAGAGATCTCTAGTCTTTATCTATCTATTTCTTTCCTCTATTTCTTGCATTGATGACTGAGGAAGACTTTCTTATCTCTCCTGCTGTTCTTTGGCACTCTGCATTCAAATGGGTATATCTTTCCTTTTCTCCTTTGCCTTTTGCTTCCCTTTTTCAGCTACTTGTAAGGCCTCCTCAGACAACCATTTTGCCTTTCTGCATTTCTTTTTCTTGGGGATGGTCTTGATCCCTGCCCCTCCTCTACAATGTCACAAACTTCAGTCCATAGTTATCAGGCACTTTGTCTATGAGATCTAATTCATGAAGCTATTTCTCACTTACACTATATAATCATAAGGTGTTTGATTTAGGTCATACCTGAATGGTCTGGTGGCTTTCCCTACTTTCTTCAATTTAAGTCTGAATTCAGCAATAAGGAGTTCATGATCTGAGCCACAGTCAGCTCCTGGTCTTGTTTTTGATGACTGTATAGAGCTACTCCATCTTTGGCTCCAATGAATATGATCAATTTGATTTTGGTATTGACCATCTGGTGATGTCCATGTGTAGAGTCTTCTCTTGTGTTGTTGGAAGAGGGTGTTTGCTATGATCAGCGCGTTCTCTTGGCAAAACTCTATTAGCCTTTCCCTGCTTCATTCGGTCCTCCAAGACCAAACTTGCCTGTTATTCCAGGTATTTCTTGACTTTCTACTTTTGCATTCCAGTCCCCTGTAATGAAAAGGACATCTTTTTTTCAGTGTTAGTTCTAGAAGGTCTTGTAGGTCTTCACAGAACCATTCAGCTTCAGCTTCTTCAGCATTACTGGTTGAGGCATAGACTTGGATTACTGTGATATTGAATGGTTTGCTTTAGAAACAAACAGAACATTCTGTCATTTTTGAGATTGTATCCAAGTACTGTATTTCAGACTCTTTTGTTGACTATAATGGCTACTCCATTTCTTCTAAGGGATTCTTGCCCACAATAGTAAATATAATGGTCATCTGAGTTAAATTCACCCTTCCTAGACCATTATAGTTCGTTAATTCCTAAAATGTTGATGTTCACTCTTGTCATCTCTTGTTTGACCACTTCCAATTTGCCTTGATTCACAGACCTAACATTCCAGGTTCCTATGCAATATTGCTCTTTACAGCATCAGACTTTACTTCCATCACCAGTCACATCCACAACTGGGTGTTGTTTTTGCTTTGGCTCCTTCTCTTCATTCTTTCTGGAGTTATTTCTCCACTGATTTCCAATAGCATATTGGGCACCTACCGACCTGGTGAGTTCATCTTTCAGTGTCCGTTTTGCCTTTTCATACTGTTCATGGAGTTCTCAAGGCAAGGATATCGAGGCAACTATATTTTGCTGCTGCTGCTGTGGCTAAGTCGCTTCAGTCGTGTCCGACTCTGTGCGACCCCATAGGCGGCAGCCCACTAGTCTCCCCCGTCCCTGGGATTCTCCAGGCAAGAACACTGGAGTGGGTTGCCATTTCCTTCTCCAATACATGAAAGTGAAAAGTGAAAGTGAAGTTGCTCAGTCGTGTCCGACTCTTCGCGACCCCATGGACTGCAGCCCACCAGGCTCCTCCATCCATGAGATTTTCCAGGCAAGGGTACTGGAATGGGGTGCCATCGCCTTCCAATGTGAAAAATGTGAGTACTGATCACTGAAGAAAAGACTACAGCGAGTCAAGCTGGTGAAGAGGAAAATCTTCTGGTATTTAATCCATAAGAAATGGTTTTAGCCGAGTTTCTAACATCTTTTAACTGTGATTTTGAGTAAGTCAACCAGCTTTCACAGGGATCATTTTTTAAAAAAACTATAGCACATTGAGATTTATTTCGAATGTGATTTCCTTTTGAAATGCATACTAGTCTAAGGGTTTCACCAGATCCTACTGGATTTCTTTTCTGAGTTTCCCTTGGAGCGGGTTTCTCAATGTGTCACACAATATTTTATCAACAAATGAAAATGCACTGAGACTTATGACTTGATAAGCAAATTAAGATTTAACTCATGAAACTGGAAAACAATTAATTAAAACTGAAATCCTAGTAAGTAAGTTTCATATCATTTGTTTCATAATGCACCTGGCTCAGCTTATTTCACTGTCACTGAGGTGAAGTCGCTCAGTCGTGTCCGACTCTTTGCGACCCCGTGGACTGTAACCTACTAGGCTTCTCCGTCCATGGGATTCTCCAGGCAAGAATACTGGAGTGGATTTAAATTGCTTCCTATTTTTGTTTTGCACATAGCACATGCTTAGATTATCCAGTATATCTCAAGTAATGCAAAAAGCACTAAGTTAGCCAGGAAGAATTAGTTTCTTTTGCATAGTCTCTAATAATCTTCTTTTACACACAAATTTTAGAATTTTTTTTTATGATTTTATTTTTGTTAGTTATATGTTATTTGTTAAGCCTTCTGTACTCTTTATGGGCTAAATTGCTAGTTTGAAATGCAAATTGGCATAAACTATATTAAAAATTATTTTCATGGCCTTGATATCCAAACTTCTGACTGTATAGAGATGAACAGTTAATAAATCTAATGGCAATATTTTTTTAAAATGAGATAGAAAATTTCTGGATTTTACATCGTATCTTAGTACAAATTATTCTAGCACCACATTGGGGGCAGGAGGAGAAGGGGACGACAGAGGATGAGATGGCTGGATGGCATCACTGACTCGATGGACGCGAGTCTGAGTGAACTCCAGGAGTTGGTGATGGACAGGGAGGCCTGGCGTGCTGCGATTCATGGGGTCACAAAGAGTTGGATATGACTGAGCGACTGAACTGAACTGAACAGAACTGATTCTAGCAACAGTTTTATTTCCAGTTTCAAATGTCACATCTAAATTGCTCTTTAGAAAAGGCTAAAATAAATTACAATTCCTCTAAAAATTTTCTCAAAAAGATTAGGACAGAGAGCTATTCTTTTTCTAGATATCAAACTTGGTGAATCTACATCTCAGTATAATTTGGGGCTATGAAAACTGCCAATGTTTCCACAGGGACCCTATCTCCAGGTAATTTGACATTATTTTAGGTGCTAAGGAAACTTAATTGCTTCAAAAAGAATGATTTGGTAATATTTATTGAAATACAAAGGGCTTTCCTGGTGGCTCAGGTGTAAAGAATCTGCTTGCCACTGCAGGAGATGAGAGTCCGATCTTTGGATCTGAAGATCCTCATGAAGGAAATGGCAACCCACTCCAGTATTCTTGCCTAAAAAAGACAGACAGAAGAGCTTGGTGGGATATAGTCCATGGGGTTGCAAAAGAGTCGGACATGACTTAGTGACCAAATAGCAATAACAATTGAAATACTAAGCTTGACATACCTAAGGCTACAGGGTTTCTCCAAATGTGACAAGGTTAAGGTTTCAGTTTCATGACCTCTAAAAAGAACTGTGTCAGCCTGCAAAATAATCTGGCAGTCTCTCTCTTCTCATTTCTCTGCAGTACAGTTCTGAAGCCTTTGTGTCTTATTCTCTCAACATATACTTCTCTTTTTTTCTTCCTACTACTATTATGCCAAAAAGATATTCACAGACAACTAGTTAACAGGCTAAGGAGAAACCCTTCCTAGAGGTATATTTCTACAAATATTAAAATTCATTATTGTCTTTAAAATATCTGAAAATAGTCCAAGGCCAGGGCCACAGTGACAAAAATAATGAATTGCCCCAGTGCAAAATTTAAGAGGAACCTTCCAAAATTAGCAACCAAAATAAGTAACATTTTAATATAATATTTTAAAATATCAAAATTTAATGCAAAAATCCATGATGAAGAAAATATTAAAATTTTAAACAAAGATCTTATAAGCTATATCTAGCTAAAGAAATCCTTATACTTGCCACTTGTTTCATTTTAACTGGTTAAGTATACAGTAATTACAGTAATTCATAAAAGTTGGTACAAATATTGTTAAAAACTAAATCTACAATTTCATTGTTTGTCCTCCTTATAAATAGAATTTTAATCATTGGCCATGGGCAAATGTGAGATACACTTTATATTCTGCTGCTGTTCCCACAAGAATCATAATTCTTTGTGATATTGAGGAGGATTAAAATCAAGTTTATTAGGAGATCCAATTTCGTGCAATGAAATTAAAAGACGTTTGTTCCTTGGAAAAAAAGCTATGACCAACCTAGAGAGCATATTAAAAAGTAGAGACATTACTTTACCAACAAAGTTCTGTCTAGTCAAAGCTATGGTTTTTCCAGTAGTCATGTATGGATGTGAGTTGGACTATAAAGAAAGCTGATCGCTGAAGAATTAATGCCTTTGAACTGTGGTGTTGGAGAAGACTCTTGAGAGTCCCTTGGACTGCAAGGAGATCCAACCAGTCAATCCTAAAGGAAATCAGTCCTGAATATTCATTGGAAGTACTGGTGCTGAAGCTGAAACTCCAATACTTTGGCCACCAGACGAGAAGAACCAATTCATTGGAAAAGACTCTGATGCTGGGAAAGATTGAAGGCGAGAGGACAAGGGGACTACAGAGGATGAACTGGTTGGATGGCATCGCTGACGCAATGGACATGAGTTTGAGTAGGCTCTGGGAGTTGGTGATGGACAGGGAAGCCTGGAGTGATGCAGTCCATGGGGTCGCAAAGAATTGGACACAACTGAGTGACTGAATTGACCTGATTCTTCTCTCATTATTAATAATAATCAAATTGCTCATGTGCTTGAGATAAAGATATAATTTTAGTTACATTTCACTTTGATAGACTTGTTACACTTAAGATTTTTTAACAAACATTTTGAGTTCACAGATAAAAATAATAAATTTTTTATACTTCTACACAGAAGTACTATAGTAAGTACCACTTTGTAATTTACATATAAGTCACAACTACAGGACACCAACATGATTTCAGATGCTTTATTGATGCTGCTTTTGGAAGAGCGTCTCACACTGACCATCACATCACACTGTTTCAGAGAAGACCACTAGAGCTTGTAAGAGTTACTATAAATAACAGAATCTTATGTATAATAATATCAAAGTAGATAGCCCTTGATAGCACAACCATAAAATCTTCAATTATATAATATTTGAGAAAAAAGTAGACAAAGGATGCCATAGAGATAATTTCTTGCTAAAGATCCACTTTCTTTTCTAAATTTCTCATTTTGCTGTGAATTGAGAGGGCAGCCTTTCAATTAACATAATGAAAACACTGCAGCAAAAATGAGAAGCCAACCTGTGTGCAATTGCAATTCAGATAGAAAGAATGCTAATTCTTGGCTTCAGTGCTTTCTTTAATAAAGTTATTCAGGACTTTCTGTGGCACAGAACACTGTGATCAGCCAGGAACTGCTGGAGATGAAAATAATCTTTCTTTGTTATAACACAAAAAAAGTTCTCATTTCAATCTCATAGGAGACTCTTGTACATCATTAAATATAAAAACATCGGGGGGGGGGTGGGATGGTGGAATTAATCACGTCATAGCCATTTTCTTTAAAGTATATGGTTTTCTAACTTCATATGTGTTCGCAAGGGAGTTGGAAGTACAACACAAGCAAATGCTTTAACAAAACATGTAATATTTTGAAATTGCTCAGGTGTAGTCAAAGCACTCTGGACAGAGAGGATGAGGAGCTGATGTGAGGGCTCTCTCTACCCTTATGAGCTATAAAACATTGGATTCTCACTTAAAGTATCCTTTTCCATAAAATAGCATTACTAGCTCCTATGTCACCAAGTTGAAGTCAGAATTAAGTAACATGGCAACTACAGATAATTTGTAATTATGAGATGTTACACAAATGTCATGAGAAATTTAAATATAATAGAATAAGAATACGAAGTAAGGTTGTAAAGCCAATTTCCATTTGTACTAGAAAGATAATTAATTTTAAAATTATTGTCATCAATCTACAGTAGCAAAAAATGATAAGATATTGCAATGAAATCATTTCTTACATTAAGATTTTCACTGTTGGGACCCTGAATTCAAAGTCTGAAGAGATATTAATCATAAGAAAACTGAGCACCGAAGAATTGATGTTTTTGAACTGTGGTGTTGGAGAAGAGTCTTGAGAGTCCCTTGGACTGCAAGGAGATCCAACTAGTCCATTCTAAAGGAGATCAGTCCTGGGTGTTCACTGGAAGGACTGATGCTGAAGCTGAAACTCCAGTACTTTGGCCACCTCATGCGAAGAGTTGACTCATTGGAAAAGACCCTGATGCTGGGAGGGCTTGGGGGCAGGAGGAGAAGGGGATGACAGAGGATGACATGGTTGGATGGCATCACGGACTCGATGGACATGAGTTTGAGTGAACTCCGGGAGTTGGTGATGGATAGGGAGGCCTGGCGTGCTGCGATTCATGGGGTCACAAAGAGTTGGACACGACTGAGTGACTGAACTGAACTGAACTGTCCCTCTACTAAATGCTTGTAACACCGTATAGTCATTGGCATGAACAACCTCCCCATCACACACATTTCTACATATCGTAGAAGATGATAGTAGAGTTTTCTAAATATTCTATTAAAGGCCTTGCCTCAGACTTTAAAATCTTCTTATCAGTGCCTCTTCCTTTGGACACTGGCCACAGTGACCTTCTTTCTATTCTCCTGATACACTATGCGCCTTTCTTCCATATAACATTTGCTTTTACTATTTTTTCCCATCCTGGAATATTCTTAGCTGCATGACATCCTCATTAATTAAACTTCTACTAAACTTTCAGATTGCACTTAAATATCTCTATTAGTAAAGTCTTTGTTAATCTTCAGTTCACCCAAGGTTAAAGTTCCCTTAATATGCAGTTTTAAATCTGATCTTATTTGCCTTCAGACCACTCATCTCATTATTTAACTACTTATTTTCATTATTATGTGATTAATTTCTGTCTCATCCACTAAACAGAAACCACAGAAGACAAAGGATCATGTATGATTTTACTCGCTGTTGTACCTCCAGACCTTTCACATGGTACACCACAAAGCAGGTTCTCTGTCTGTTCTCATACATGAAGAGTGAAGACTCAAACTGAGCTAGTTATGCACAAGTCCATTCTTCTTCTCACTATTATATGCAGTAGCGTTTTTACCGTTGGACACTAAATAAGGACTATATTTTAGCTTTTTAAAATTTTTAATCCATGTTCAGTTTTTGTGATTGCACATATTACTCATCTCAAATATTTCAGATAAATTTTCTGTTTAAGTATGATTTTATGTTGGATAAACTCAGATCAATTTTTTGAATTTTCAAGATCATTTTAAATTCTAAACTGTCCTCTAACATGATAGTCTCTACTGTATGCTCACTGACCAATTCTTTTCTCTCTCATCTTAATATTACTTACAAAGTTAAACTGTATACTTAGTAATCCATCTCTGATGACTGAATTTCATAAAATGTCAAGATATTGCCCTCAGTCTCTCTTGTTTGATAGTTTAAATGAATTTCCTCATCTTTGGAAATTGTAGATGGTTAACTTAGGAGTGATTTTTTTGTATTTACAAAAGTAAAATTCATAATATAAGTACTCAGTATTATATTCATTTCAAAGTAAAAGTAAGTCTAGTTTAAGTTAAATATATGCTTATACGTAGTAAACCAAAGGGTAATACAGTTGAGCTTGATTATGAATTAAAGAGGAATCAAAAGTGTACAGTCTGGAGTGTGGAGCTCTTGTGATGCCCATGCTAGCCAAGGTGCACAGTAACGACTGACACTAAAAAGCAGAGCAATCAGCTACCTCATGCTGCTCCACTTACATTAAAATTCTGCTGTTAGTTTGAAAGTTGATTAATCTTACAAATTCAGCATATGCAAAACAACACCCTATTTTCTCTATGATTCTAGCTTGTAATGATTATTCATTGAAAACACAAAGAACTCCCTAAATTCAAATGAGCAAAAAACTGGAAAAAATATTCTAGCTAATGTAAAAATGATTTGTGAAATCAAATACATTTGTGAAATACTACAAAAATTCTTTTCTGAAGAAAAAGGCTACATATAATCTCCTGAGTATTATAATGCACTTTTTCGACAAATCTGCTTAATTTGACAAATTCAGATTTTTTTTCCTCAATTTATTTTAAAGAGTAAGTATTTTTCCAAAGAAACATTTCAGTGTGTTGTAGCACATAGTTTGGGTAAAGTTTAATTTGGGGAAGCCAGCTAATAGTTCATCCTTAGCCTTTGACCATAAGATCAAAGAAGAAATATTGTGTAACACACCTCTAGTTAGATCTAGTAAAATTCTGATTGTATTGGCCAAAGCTGACCCCATGTGGCAAACCGTAAGTTAATGACTATTAACTGAATAATTTGAACTGTAACTCATTTATATTCTTATAAAATAAAACCAAAGCACAGAACAAATACCAAAAACTACAATTTTAAATCATATTCTGAAAAAAAAATGGAAAAGATTTGAAACTGTGTTTTGAAAGTTCATACTACATACTTTGGAAGTGGATTCTTTACTGTCTGAACTACCAGGGAAGCTATTGGAAAATAATTTACTTCACACCAAAACATATCTGGTAAAATTACCATAATTAAAAAGAAAAAAACTGGGGGAAGGGACATCCATATACAATGATCAAATAATTTAGAGAAAGTAATCTACTAATACATATAAACTAACAATATGTTTGATTTTTAAGATCAAACAGAACATATTTATCCTGTTCTGTCAACTGAAATACAAACCGAAAAGTAATAATCAACTCAGGAGCAATAAAGTTCCCTAGCAGGTGGGCTGTCGTCTATGGGGTCGCACAGAGTCGGACACGATTGAAGCGATTTAGCAGCAGCAGCAGCAAAATTGGAGACTTAAATTAGTAAGGGAATCATAGAATTTGGAGACAAGATTGATTCCAGATCTGGGGTAAGTTGTGAGGTAAAAAGAAACCCACATTCACCTTGAGTTGATAGCTGTTGAAACTGGGTCATGTGAGCATAAGTTTCATTAACTTTCCTGTCTAGCTTTTTCCATATAAAAACCATTTTCATAAAACAAACATCAAACCTCACAGTCTGTTTGGATGTGAAATCTTACAGTGTAGAGTGTCCATAAGTGTTTCATAATCTTTAGAAAACATAATTTTGAATTATAAAGAGCCATATTCCAACAGGAAATATAAATAGTAGTAACCTCTGGCAACTATAATCTAACTGAGGGGACTTAGGTGTACCTATGGCTGATTCTTGTTGATGTATGACAGAAACAAAGTAAAGATCCTTCGATTAAAAAAAAAAGTGGAAAAAAGTAGTGTGTTTCTTAATTCAAAGTCCATTCTGACAGAATTATGTCCCGCAAATTTATATGTTGAAGCCCTGCTTCCCAAAGTGATGGTATTGGGGATGGTATTTGGGAGATTACTAGATTTAGGTCTTTGGGGATGAGGTCATGAGGGTGCCACCCTCAAGACAGGATTTTAATGTCCTTATAGGAGGAGATACCAGAGAGTTTGTGCTCTTCTTGGTCTATCATGTCTGAAGACACCATGAGAAGGTGGCTGTCTGCAAAGCAGAATCCTCACCAGAACCCAATCATAATGTTAGACTTCTCAGCCACTAGAACCGTTACAAATAAGTTTTCAGTTGCTTAAGCTTTCCAGTTTGTGGTATTTCACTATGGCAGCCTAAGCTGACTGCACTTTTCATTTGGTAGGTGCTCAACAAATGGCAGCAGAATTGAAAGTGGCAGCAAATTTCTCTTTCAATAGCCTATAAAATATTCAAAACAAAAAAAAGAACACTTTGTTTTGAACTTGAAATATTATGAGTACATAAACATAAGTCAACTTACTGTGTAAAATATTCATAACAGAGGCTTAAAATGTTAATGATTAGAAACATTAAATCACTGATTTGATTACAGAATGACATTTTATAAAAATGGGGCAGTAACAGTTAGAATCATGCTACGTAATAACCACTGACAACAGGGAAAAAATTTCTTGCCTTGAGCATCAAATTAAGGTGAATAATTTTATTTTCTATAAGAAGATAAATAACATATCTGGTATGTTGAAAAGAAAGGGAAATTAATTTACATTTTTTATCCTAGTTAATCCTTGACAACAAAAAAGGCTCATTCAACTATACCATGCTCTTTCTAGTTTATTACATATAAACTAAATAGGATGCTATTTCAGTATCACAGTAATCCAAATCTATGCCCCAACCATTAATGACAAAGAAGCTGAAGTTAAACAGTTCTATGAAGACCCACAGACCTTTTAGAACTAACAGTAAAGAAAAAAAAAAAGATGTCATTTTCATCATAGGGATGCAAAAGTAGGAATTCAAGAGATACCTGGAGTAACAGGAAGGTTTGGTCTTGGAGTACAAAATGAAGAAGGGCAAAGGCTAATAGAATTTGGCCAAGAGAACACACTGGGTGTAGAAAACATCCTCTTCCAACAACACAAGAGATGACTCTGCACATGGACATAACCAAATGGTCAATACCAAAATCAGGCTGATCATATTCTTTGCAGCTGAAGATGGAGAAGCTCTATACAGTCAGCAAAACTAGACAGGGAACTACTGTGGTTCAGATCATGAACTCCATATTGCCAAATTCAGACTTACATTGAAAAAAGTAGGGAAAACCACTAGGCCATGCAGGTATGACCTAAAGCAGATCCCTTGCAATTATATAGTGTAATTGATAAATAGATTCAAGGACTTAGACCTGATAGACAGAGTGCCTGAAGAACTATGGATGGAGGTTCATAACACTGTACACGAGGCAGTGATCAAGACCACCCCCCAAAAAAAGAAATACAAAATGGCAAAATGGTTGTCTGAAGAGTCCTTACAAATAGCTGAGAAAGAAGAGAAACTAAAGGCAAAGGAGAAAAGGAAATGTATACCCATGTGAATGCAGAATTCTAAAAAATTGCAAGGAGAAATAAGAAAGCTTTCTGAAGTGAACAATGCAAATAAAGGAAAACAAGAGAATGGGAAAGACTAGAGATCTTTTCAAGAACTGGACATGGAACAACAGACTGGTTCCAAATAGGAAAAGGAGTACATCAAAGCTGTATATTGTCACCCTGCTTATTTAACTTATATGCAGAGTACATCATGAGAAACGCTGGACTGGAAGAAACACAAGCTGGAATCGAGATTGCTGGGAGAAATATCAATAACCTCAGATATGCAGATGACACCACCCTTATGGCAGAAAGTGAAGAGGAGCTAAAAAGCCTCTTGATGAAAGTGAAGGAGGAGAGCAAAAAAGTTGTCTTAAAGCTCAGAAAACGAAGATCATGGCATCCGGTCCCATCAGAACAATAAACATTTTACATCATAATATTATTTGACCACTAGTAAGTGCCAGATTAGATATTATGTAAGATAAGGTGGAAATTTCCAATACACTGCTTGAGTATATTAAAAATATACAGTTCCTTGCATCACTACATTTGCTTTCCTTAAGACAACTTTATAGAACACAGTGAAGTTTTATATGACAAAAGAATTCTGAATAAAGCACACAAAATTTTACTTTTTATCTTGATTTGTTTTTTCTCTTTATTCTACTAACTATCCCTGAGAAATACTACCTACTTTGGGTTTTCATTAATATCAACATATGTTTTTCAACTCTATCTTCATTCCCAATATATTCTGAAGCCCACATTCTGATTTTCAATTATCTACTGGACATCAAACTTGGATATGTCCCACAAACCCTTTAGCCTGTTCCAAAACAAACTCATTATCTCTCACTTGATGGAATCTGCTTCTGTCCCTATATTTCTCTCTGATTGAAAAGAACTACTACCCATACAGCGATTCATGTCTAAATTGTGGCAGTCACAATTTTGCTTTACCTCAGACCCATTATATACATCATCAGATTAAGTGGATCCTACTTTTAAAACATTTGTCATATTGGATTTCATTCCCAATCTCCAACTACAGATACTTTCAGCCATGTAGCATCTACTATGGTGTTTCTCTGTTTAGAAAAGCTCTGTTGGCATCTACTGAATAAGCTGAGCAGAGATATCCACTCAAAGATTCCAGGAAATTTAGTATCACTACCCTCACATGCTAGTAAAGTAATGCTCAAAATCCTCCAAGCCAGGCTTCAGCAATATGTGAACCATGAACTTCCAGATGTT
>SJYT01057446.1:0-39834 GCA_006410635.1 Cephalophus harveyi
TTCAATCCCTGGGTCAGGAAGATTCCCTGGAGGAGGAAATGGAAACCCACACATGTATTCTTGCCTGGAAAATTTCATGGACAGAGGAGCCTGGTGGGCCATAGTCCATGGGGCTGCAAAGAGTCAGACACAAACACAACTGAAGTGACTGAGCATACACATGTTAGTAACAAGTGTCTAAACAAAATAGATGCATGTATGTCTGGTTTCTTCTTCAATCTGTGTCTCCAAGGCAATGTCTCATCAGATATGAAATGATTCAAAAGGAAAACCTTTTGAGGAAAACCTTTTAAGGATTTTGCTTAGATCATCACAGGGCCTAGAAGACTTGAAATAACAAAATAAGAAAGGAGTTCACACGTAGTAAGAACAAACTATTCTCTTCTGCTTTAGAATTTTCACATGTGAGTAAAGTTTGCAGGTTTTACACCAGAGTTCTCAATATCATTTATTTTTGTCTGGATATAATACCACTCAACTCAGAGCAAACTGTGCTTAAGTTCTCTTCCTATGCAGTGGATTCAGTTATCCTACATCCACTCTCCTGCAGTCTTCAAGATGCCTAAGCTAAAGAACTTACCCAGGTGTTATTCAAAATGGATATCTGGATTAGTGGAACCACACATGACTATTTGGTTAACCACCTTGTGGTGATTCCAATCTGGATAATTTATACATTTCAGCTATTCAAGATCATTTTGGAGGTATCAGGAAAAATTTCACATAAAATGTGAATCTAATATGATGTGGAACACATTTCTCCAGTTAAAAACCAAAAGAAACAAAGTGATAATACCTTATTCTATTTAAATATGCTTTTCTAACTGTGAGTTTTTCAATTAGTGAAGAATATCTGAAGGAGATCAACCCTGGGATTTCTTTGGAAGGAATGATGCTAAAGCTGAAACTCCAGTACTTTGGTCACCTCATGAGAAGAGTTGACTCATTGGAAAAGACTCTGATGCTGGGAGGGATTGGGGGCAGTAGGAGAAGGGGACGACCAAGGATGAGATGGCTGGATGGCATCATGGACTAGATGGACATGAGTCTGAGTGAACTCCGGGAGATGGTGATGAACAGAGAGGCCTGGCGTGCTGCGATTATGGGGTTGCCAAGAGTCGGACACGACTGAGCGACTGAACTGAACTGAACTGATATTATAATACAAAGGACAGTGTTAAGTGTTACTGAGCTGTTCCTAAAGGATGGACATGAGTCTGAGTGAACTCCGGGAGATGGTGATGAACAGAGAGGCCTGGCGTGCTGCGATTCATGGGGTTGCCAAGAGTCGGACACGACTGAGCGACTGAACTGAACTGAACTGATATTATAATACAAGGGACAGTGTTAAGTGTTACTGAGCTGTTCCTAACCTTAACAAAAATTCCAAGTAAGTGCTATAGCTAAAGACTGATAATATCCAAGGATCTCCATCTTCTCACCATATTTTCCAGTGTTTTTATAAAACATAGACTCTGGAGAAAATGTTACCTAAGATTGAACTAGATTTTGTATTATCGATCTTTATGACCTCATGCTTCCTTTGTTATGGTGTTATAAAAGAAAGAGTGAAATAAAAGATAACAAAAACATTCATTGAATTTCCCTCTCACCCAGCCTCTCATCTGGAATTTCTGAGTCTCTCAATCTTTTTCTAAAACTATTAATATTATTGCTGTGTTGACCTTTGCTGCTATTTGCCATTTTGAAATTTACAGATCAGCAAGCACCAGTAAATCTTGTCAGAATTAATGCAAATATAAGACACAGTCATTACCAGATCCTTTCAGTAAAGAATAGCTTGCTACAATGTTATTACTGAGGCACAATTTATCCTGATTGCCAGAAAGATATGACACCCTGAATGAAAGCAGTAAACTTGCTCTGAGAAATATATTGCACTGGAGTTGCCCACACAGAAGTTTGCTCACGGATGAATGCTGTCAGTGCAGCGAGTGGCAGGAGTGATTGATTCACTCCTGAGTATCTCCCATCTCTCCCTGCTGGAAAATGAAAGTTAATTTGCTCTCATTCATTCTCTTCACTATACTAGACATTTTTAGGGGCTGAACTCAGAAAATGAAGACAGGTAAATCATGGTCCAGACAACTCCTCCCCACCCCCACCCCCGGGCCCTGAACATGCCTTTCTATTTCAGACCTGCACGTTTCTTTCCTAGGACTTCCTAGGATTAATACACCAATGAATTCCAAGTCAGATGGAAAGTACTCTTTGTTGTGCTGGATGTGTTTATATTTTCGATATATAAATAAGAGGTTCCATAAAAGAGCTGACAATATACAGGTAGCAAAACTCCTGTTTATGACAATTCCATCTCCTCAATGCATTTCTAAAGCTCTCTGAAAAATTCTTGTGATGAGGTTTATTGAACTAAGAATTTTAATGCAGTAGTCTTCTCAGAGAAAGAGTGTGAATAAATGAGTAAACCGTGGAAAATAAAGCTAAGGAAGAGATATTTTTATGTTTCCAGAATATAGCTGAAACGAGGATGTTTATCAAATCTTGGAGAAAGGAAGAAAATTCAGAAGAAATTTATTCTAAATATAGATATAGAGAAACTTGGATATATGACCAAGGGGAGTGTGGACACTGCATGGACTCACGCTCCTTTTTTGGCTTCTAGTCAAAACCTCTGACTTCAAAGAACGTGAGTCATGACCATAAATACCACAAGGGGATGCTCTCAAGACCAACTACCACAGGGGACAAAAATGTCAAGATTAAGACAATGAGAGCACATTTATAAAAAGATATATTAGGAGGCAGGGTAGATCAAAATGGCAAGGATACAGAACTCACCTCCAACCACAAACACATCAAAATTACATCTATAACATGGAGCTGTTCTCATGGAAAACTACCTAGAACCTGGCAGAAGAGCTCCCACACAACCAAGGCTGTAAGAAAGATACACACAGAACCAGGCAGGATGCAAAGAAAAGCATCAGGACAGGCCCTGAAGCCTGAGAGGAGACTAAGAGGAAGGGGAAGATCACATGGGTGGACACTCACCCTTTGGAGTGAGTGGGCCGAGCCACAGGCTGTGTGTTCCGGCGCTGCAGTCCAGTACATCGGGGAAAAGCTCCCTTGGCTGCCTGGAGATCTGCTGGTACAGATATAAACGCTAGAAACTGAGACTCCACCTGTGAGGAATGCACAGGTGCTGCCTGGCTCCAAGCAGAGAGCACAGAGGCCTGCCTTAATGACTGCTGCCTCACCACGCTCCCCAGTGTGAGCTGAGAGAGTGCCCCGGCCCCTCACTCCACACCGCAACTTGGCACTGGATCTAAGGTGTTGAGGACCTGGGGAAATGTTCCATCTAGGGACACAGAGGTGATCTGGGGGCCCAGGACATCCTAAGTTGCAGGGTTTTCATTTTAGCACTTTGAGCGTATCATGCCACTCCCTCCTGACCTGCAATGTTTCTGCAGAGAAATCAGCTGATAGCCTTACGGGGATTCCCTTATATATGACTTTTTCTCTTGCTGCTTTTAGAATTCTCTTTATCCTTAACTTCTGCCTTTTTAAATTATGATATGTCTTGTTGTGGGTTGGTTTGGCTTCGTTTTGATTGAGACTCTTTGTGCTTCCTGTACCTGGATGTTTGTTTCTTTCTTTAGGTTTGGGAAGTTTTCAGTCATAATTTCTTCATGATATTCTCAAAATGCTAAAATGAAAATCCTACAAGTTAGGATTCTCTACAAAGCAAAACAATCATTTAGAATAAAAGAGAAATAAAGAACTTCTCACACAAGCCAAAACTGAAAGAATTCAGCAATACGAAACCTACCCTAAAATAAATGTTGAAAGGTCTTCTCTAAATGCAAAAGAAGAATCTAGAGGAAAGGGGAAAAAACCAATTGGAAAGACATATAGTAAAGATTCAATATGACTTAAGTCAGTACCCAGATTAAAATAAAACTATAATAGCAGCTATAACTAATACATAACAAAGAGATGAGGATAAAGATATAAAATATGACATCAAAAACACATGTGGGAAGGGAAATAAAAAATGGAGATCAACATAAATGCAACCTATTCTAACCACAAGTCAAAAACCAATTGATACACAAAAACCAGAAAGAAATCAAGCAACAAAAAGAGTTAAGGCATTAGACTTTGAAAAATAAATAAATTAAATAAAACAGATGAAATAATTTTATAAAGAGAAAAGTGAAAGTGAAGTCGCTCAGTCATGTCCGACTCTTGGCGACCCCATGTCCGACTCTAGGACCCCATGTCCTAGAGTCCTAGAGTCAACCCTACCAGGGTCCTCTGTCCATGGGATTTTCCAGGCAATAGTAATGGAGTGGATTGCCATTTCCTTCTCCGGGGGATCTTCCTAACCCAGGGATTGAACCCGGGTCTCCCACATTGTAGACAGACACTTTACTGTCTGAGCCACCACCTACACCAAAAATTTGTTAGATCTAATCAACAAGTTATCAAAGTTGCAGGATACAAAATTAATGTACAAAGATCAGTAATGTTTCAAAATATTAAAACAAATTATCTGAAAAAGAAATAATAAAACAATTCCATTTGTAATATCAACAAATAGAAGTATATAGGAATAAATTTAACTAAGGAGATGAAAAATGTCTAAACTGGAAACTGTAAGACGATGAAAGAAACAGAAGACACAAATAAATGGAAAGGTATACCATGTTTATGGTCTGCAATAATTAATATTGTTAAAATGTCTGTACTACCCAAAGCTACCTGAATTCAATGTAATCTCTATCAATATTCAAATGACATTTTTTACAGAAGTAGGAAAGAACTATAAAATTTACATGAAACCACAAAAGCTCTCAAATAGCCAAAGCAATCCTGAGAAGGAAGACCAAAGTAGAAAGTACCACACTTCCTGATTTCAAGTTATATGATAAAGCACAGTAATCAAAACAGTAGAGGACAGACATAAAAAAAACAAACACATAGCCCAGTGGAACAGGATTGAGAGCCCAGAAATAAGCTCATACATGTAAGTCAAGAAGAAAACATATTGTTTTAAAAGTTCATTGACATAGGTCATGGTAATGATTTTTTTGGATATGACACCTAAAGCACAAATAAGAAAATAATAAGCAAATATGATTATGTCAAACTAAAAATCTTCTGCACAGCAAAATGAATGATCAACAAAATGAAAAACATAATCTAAGGAATGGGAAATATTTTATAAGATACTACAGAAGACAGTATGGAGGTTCCTCAAAAAATTTTAAAACTGAATTACTGTATGATACAGAAGTTCCTCTACCTGGAATACATCAAAAATAAATAAAACACTATGCTGAGGCCATATCTGTACTCCCATTTTTATGAAGTATTATTCACAACAGCCAAGATGTGGAAACAATATAAGTGTCCATCTCCAGATGAATGAATTAAAAAAAGTGGCATATAATAAATGGAATATTATTGAGCCATAAAAAGAAGGACATCCTGCCATTTGTGACAACATGGATGGAGCATGAGGACATTATGCTTAATAAAATAAGCCAGACAGAAAAAGACAAATAATGTATGTTATCACACATATGCCAAATTTGAAAGAAAGAGAGAAGGGAACCAAAAAAAGAAAAAAAAAAAAAAAGGAAGGAAAGAAGAAAAGAAAGAGAAGATTTAAAAAATTAAATAAAAGCAAGGAAGGAAGGAAAAAAGGAAGGGGGGCGGAAACCTCATTGTAAGAGAAATCAGATTTGTGGTTGCCAGAAGCAGGGTATGAGAAGTTAGAGAACTGGATGGAATAAGATACTACAGAAGACAGTATGGAGGTTCCTCAAAAAATTTTAAAACTGAATTACTGTATGATACAGAAGTTCCTCTGCCTGGAATACATCAAAAATAAATAAAACACTATGTTGAGGCCATATCTGTACTCCCATTTTTATGAAGTATTATTCACAACAGCCAAGATGTGGAAATAATATAAGTGTCCATCTCCAGATGAATTAATTAAAAAAAGTGGCATATAATAAATGGAATATTATTGAGCCATAAAAAGAAGGACATCCTGCCATTTGTGACAACATAGATGGAGCATGAGGACATTATGCTTAATAAAATAAGCCAGACAGAAAAAGATAAATAATGTATGTTATCACACATATGCCAAATTTGAAAGAAAGAGAGAAGGGAACCAAAAAAAGAAAAAAATAAAAAGGAAGGAAAGAAGAAAAGAAAGAGGAGATTTAAAAGCAAGGAAGGAAGGAAAAAAGGAAGAAGGGCGGAAACCTCATTGTAAGAGAAATCAGATTTGTGGTTGCCAGAAGCAGGGTATGAGAAGTTAGAGAACTGGATGGAAGTGTTCAAAGGTACAGACTTCTAGTAAGAGAAATAAGCACTGGAATGCAGTATATACAACATGATAACTATAATTAACACTGCTGTATGGAATGTTTGAAAGTTGTTGTAAGGGCGGAAACCTCATTGTAAGAGAAATCAGATTTGTGGTTGCCAGAAGCAGGGTATGAGAAGTTAGAGAACTGGATGGAAGTGTTCAAAGGTACAGACTTCTAGTAAGAGAAATAAGCACTGGAATGCAGTATATACAACATGATAACTATAATTAACACTGCTGTATGGAATGTTTGAAAGTTGTTGTAAAAGTTCACATCACAAAGGGGAAAAAAAATTTCTCTCCTTGTTTTGTATCAAAATGAGATGATGCATGATAACTAAAGGTGTTATGGTAATCATTTCACAGGTTATTTTTCTCCATACCTTAAACTTACACAGTGCCATATGACAGTTATATCTTTTAAAAAAAATGGGGGGAAAAGGTTATAAAATTTTAAAGGTAACTTTCACTTTGATAAAGTATCATCTTCTAAGAATAAATTGCAAAGATAAGAGCAGAAAATGCTACTATGTGTCTGCTTGTAAAGACAGGTAAAGTAAAATTTAAAAAAAAAGGGAAAAAAAGTTTTTAAAAATTTCAGAACTCCATTTATAAATGAAAAAGTAATTAACCAACATATCATTATGCTGTTTTACCTGCAATAAGAAATATAGGTTTAAATAAGATGTGGGGAGCAGCTAAACAAAACAGATAAGAGTTATTTACTTCTAATGTCAGTAAGAAAAAAAAAAAAAATTTCACAGGTTATTTTTCTCCATACCTTAAACTTACACAGTGCCATATGACAGTTATATCTTTTAAAAAAAATGGGGGGAAAAGGTTATAAAATTTTAAAGGTAACTTTCACTTTGATAAAGTATCATCTTCTAAGAATAAATTGCAAAGATAAGAGCAGAAAATGCTACTATGTGTCTGCTTGTAAAGACAGGTAAAGTAAAATTTAAAAAAAAAGGGAAAAAAAGTTTTTAAAAATTTCAGAACTCCATTTATAAATGAAAAAGTAATTAACCAACATATCATTATGCTGTTTTACCTGCAATAAGAAATATAGGTTTAAATAAGATGTGGGGAGCAGCTAAACAAAACAGATAAGAGTTATTTACTTCTAATGTCAGTAAGAAAAAAAAAAAAAGTGATTCATAGACTGGGCATAGGACTCCATGATACACTGGTCTTATGGTGAAAAAAGCAAAAAAAGAAAACACAACCCAGCACCCAAGTCATTACCTCGTGAGTTATTCTGTCCACCCAGACAAATAATAATTATGCTTTTTCCTCTTCTAAAATGTAAGGAATGCCTATACTATTTCCAGTGGGCATAAATTTCTGGCTTTAAAAAGATGAAATTACTAAATGTCATCTTTTGTTTTGTTTTACTTTTTAAAATGTGTTTGTTTTGTTTTTTTAACACATCTCAAAGACTTTGAGGAATGAAGCAGGCATGACTAAATAATAAATAAGCATAAAGAACAGATATAAAGCTTTAAGTTTCTAATTTCTCCCACCTTTAAAAAAAAAATCTAACTACATTTTCCTACCAAGTACTGTCCCATTTCTTAAATTCCCTTTGCAGCAAAACACTCATCGGATTTCCCACTCTACCTTCTGCCACACACTGCACCAAATGTCACATAACCTCCCTCACTGCTAAAACCACTGATCAACCTTTAGATATGCCTTCTTTACCTGGTTTCCAGGATATTTCTCTCCTTTTTCTTCCTACCTTTCCTGTAACTCTTTTTCTCTGCTAATTCACCCTCTTCTCCTAGACCTCTTAAATTTGAAATGCCCCAAGACTTCATCCTTCATCCTCTGCCTTTCTCCATCTAAATATGATATATGTGCTTTAATATCCAGTTGTATATATTCAGTTCAGATCTTTCTACCAAGCAATTCCAGATTCACATATTCTAATGCCTTCTTAATAACTAGGCATCATTATTACCTCAATATCCAAATATGGATATCTGATCTTCTCCACCTTCTCCAAAATAAATACATTTTTTATTGCACTGAATGCTAATTCCGTCCTTCCAGTTGCTAAAGCTGATAAACTACATCACCCTTGAATCATTTCCTTTATTCATGCTCCATATCCAACCAATAAACAAATTCTGTGTGTAGAATATTCAAAATATATTCAGACTCTGATCATTTGCCATCAATCATCCTTCACTCAATCATCCTAGTCTAAATGAAGTCAGTGCTCAATTGCATTACTGTAATAGCTTCCAACATATCTTTCTGTTTAACTCTTGTTTTCCTATAGTGTATTATCCACACATCTCAATCATCCTTTTAAAATAAAAGTAAAATTGTGACATTTCTCATCCTAAACAGTCATTTCATTTGAAATAAAAAAATAAAAAACAGTGCTTAAAATGGCTCAAACAGGCCTCTGTCCCCTGGTGCCTCCCATACCTTGTCTCTTACTATTCTCTTCCTGTTAACCCTAATCTATCAAAATCACCTCCTTATTGTTCTCTGCATGTGTCATAAGGCATTCTCTTGCCTTGAGATCTTTGCAATGACTGCCCTCTCTTCCTGAAGGACTCTATCACCAGATAATCAATTGGCTAATTAGATAATTAATTAATTAATCTTATTCCCTTCAAGTCTGTCCCACATGACAATTTGTCATTGGTACTCTAAGACCCAGAAACCCAATCTCTGTTATCTTCCTCTATGTCTCCCATAGCATTCATCATGTCCTAACATACTACACAGTTTACTTATTTACTACTTCTCTCTATGAGAATAAAAGCTCCAGAAATGCAGAAAATTTGACCTGCTTAGTGGACATATCTAGTCAAGCGTTCATAAGAATGCCTGGAAATTGTTGAAGATCAATAAATATTATTGGAATCAATAAATATTATTGGAATCAATGAATATTGCTCTGCAAGGAAACTTCAAACAAAAGGAAAACATAGGGAAAATAAAAGGCATTGGTAAGATTCTCTGACTCATATCACCCTTAAAGGAAAAATTCACTGAAAATGAAAAGCTACCAATTCAAGGAATAATAGCACTAGAATGGATTTTGTAGCACAGCAGTGACATTCACTTGGACTTCTCATTTCAAGCCAATGTCACTGGAATAACAATATACTGCATCCTCTGTGTTATCTGCCTCCTATAAAAATAGAGGGCTTGTCTTTTAAGTAAACTGACATAAAGTTTAATCAAAGTCTAACTAAAATAGGACTATAAATCTATTATAATAAAATTTCATCTTCTTATAATCCCCAATAAAAAGTACATCTTAAAAGTTTAGTTTCAAAGATATAGGACTGCAAAAGGATAATAAGTGTATAGAACACTTGAACAACAATTTCAAACAATTTAGCCTAACTAATTTGTCTGAAAAATTATATTCAATGCCTACAGAAAACAGTCTTTTCAAATACACATATAATGGTCATCATAACAGACTATACAGTGTACCATAAATTCACAATGAGTTTTAATATATCAAAATAATACAGATATGTTCTATCACCATAAGAGAATTAAATTTAAATCAATTAAAATATCTGTCTCTTATACACATCTAGATGTGTATAAGAGACAGACAGAAGACAGTATGGAGGTTCCTCAAAAAATTTTAAATCTGAATTACTGTATGATACAGAAGTTCCTCTGCCTGGAATACATCAAAAATAAATAAAACACTATGTTGAGGCCATATCTGTACTCCCATTTTTATGAAGTATTATTCACAACAGCCAAGATGTGGAAATAATATAAGTGTCCATCTCCAGATGAATTAATTAAAAAAAGTGGCATATAATAAATGGAATATTATTGAGCCATAAAAAGAAGGACATCAATTTTAATTTAATGATAAATCCACAAGATATGAAAATTATGGAATGGACTAAAGTGTTTCAGAGGTGAATTTATAGCTAAATGCTTATATTTGGAAGCAGGAAAGTTGCAAATGAATGGTGAAAGCTTCCACTATAAGAAGCTAGAAAGAAAAAAGTAAATTAAATCCTAAGTAAATAGAAAATTTTTAAAAATTAAGTATGGACAGAAATTTAAAAATAAAAAAACAAACAATAAGGAAAATTAACAGTCAAAAGTTGATTCTCTGAACAGATTAATAAAATTGATACATTTCCAGAACTAACAAATGAGTAAGAGATAAAACCTTAATTATCAATATTAGAAATGAAAAGAAGCACTATGACTAGAGATCCTGCTGCTGCTGCTAAGTCGCTTCAGTCGTGTCCGACTCTGTGCAACCCAGGAGACGGCAGCCCACCAGGCTCCCTCGTCCCTGGGACTCTCCAGGCAAGAACACTGGAGTGGGTTGCCCTTTCCTTCTCTAATGCATGAAAGTGAAAAGTGAAAGTGAAGCCGCTCAGTCGTATCCGACTCTTCGCGACCCCATGGACTGCAGCCCACCAGGCTCCTCCGTCCATGGGATTTTCCAGGCAAGAGACTGGAGTGTGCTGCCATTGCCTTCTCCGTATAAAGGAAGCTAGAGGCCCAGATGATTTCATTAATAAAAGCTATCAAACATTTAAGAAAGAAAAAGAAGAATCTCACTAAAATTCATTTATAGAAAGTAGAGACCACTCAAAAAATTATCTTAACAGACCAGCCTAATCCCACTATCAAAATGTCACAAAAAATATTATAGTGAAAAAAATATTATACTTGTCATGAGCATAGATGCAAAACTTATAAACAAAATATAAGTAAATCAAACCCAGAAATATATTAAAAAAATCATAACTAAGTAGAGTTAGTAGTTTTAAAAAATGATATTTGACATATTGAACTAATAAAGGCAGCTAACAAAATTGAGGGCCAAATCAAGATAAATATCACAAGCTAAAAATGGAAGTGGATCTCCATTTCTGATAAAGGGCATCTGTGAAAACCTATAGATAACATTATAATTATGGGTGACCTTTGTCCCCCAAGTTCAGAAATCCTGTGCTGTGCTGTGCTTAGTCACTCAGTCATGTTTGACTCTTTGCAACCTCATGGACTGTAGCCCACCAGGCTCCTCTGTCCTTGGGGATTCTCCAGACAAGAATATTGGAGCAGGTTGCCATGCCCTCCTCCAGGGCATGTCCCCAACCCAGAGATCAAACTCAAGTCTCCTGCACTGCAGGCGGATTCTTTACTATCCGAGCCACCAGTGAAAGCTAGTCAGTGTGAAAAAAGCCAAAAGTATAAAATTTGAAAAAAAGCATTAAACTGCTTTTATTCACAGAAATAAAAATTATATAAATTGATCATATGTTATATATATGAAATGCAAAGTAAACTACAGAAAGATTTAACCTCTGAGCTACCAGGGAAGCCAACAGAAAGATTACTAAAACTAATAAGTAAATTTAACAAGATGTAGAACAAGGAGTTAATATAGAAAAAATATATATACTTGTGTATACTAGCAACAAGCAATTGAAAAGAGATGTGTATAAGAGACAGGCTTCCAACATATCTTTCTGTTTAACTCTTGTTTTCCTATAGTGTATTATCCACACATCTCAATCATCCTTTTAAAATAAAAGTAAAATTGTGACATTTCTCATCCTAAACAGTCATTTCATTTGAAATAAAAAAATAAAAAACAGTGCTTAAAATGGCTCAAACAGGCCTCTGTCCCCTGGTGCCTCCCATACCTTGTCTCTTACTATTCTCTTCCTGTTAACCCTAATCTATCAAAATCACCTCCTTATTGTTCTCTGCATGTGTCATAAGGCATTCTCTTGCCTTGAGATCTTTGCAATGACTGCCCTCTCTTCCTGAAGGACTCTATCACCAGATAATCAATTGGCTAATTAGATAATTAATTAATTAATCTTATTCCCTTCAAGTCTGTCCCACATGACAATTTGTCATTGGTACACTCCAAGGGACTCTTTGCCTATACTATTTTACAATTACTCTACTAACAATTTCCCCCCTCATTCATTCTTGTGCCTTACCCTTCCTGTGCCCATCCATTTCACACAAATAGGTGGAGTGCTATTTTAGTTGATTTTAAGACTTCTGATTTCATGCCAATTTACAAAACATTTTATTTATTTATTTATTTTACAAAACATTTTAAAAGATACTATTAATGATCTAAATAATAGAGACCATGTTTTGGATTGAAAGAATCAACATTGAAACAATGTCAAGTCTCCCCAAACTATCTACAGATTCAACACAATTCTGATAAAAATCCCAGCAGGTTTTGTTATACAAATTTACAACATAAGTTTAAAATGTGTAAATATCCCAAAGGACTTGAGATAAATAGAAATAAAAGAAAAGCTTGAAGAAAAGTGAACTTGGAGGACTTACACAACCTGATTTCAAACTATATTATTATAAAGTTCTAGTGATCAAGATAGTGTGACATTGGCCTAAGGAAAGAAAAACATATCAATGGGATAGATTAGAGATTCCAAAAATAGGCCAATACATATAAGGTCAGTGGAGAAAGGAGAGTCTTTTCAATAAATGGTTAAGAAACAGCTTACCAAAATACAAGCTACTTCAATCCATAATAAAGCTTAATTCAAGATATATCATAGACCTAAAGATAAAAGCTAAAATTATAAATCTGTAAGAAAGCATGGTAGAATATGTTCACAGTCTTGGGGAGGCAATAACACTTAGCACACAGAAAGCACTATCCATAAAAGAAATAAAATGATGATAATAATTTGGACATTATAATAAAATTTGAAAAGTTCTTGTTTCTAAAGATATGATAAAATGACAAAGATGCAAGTACACATATACCAAGTATCCAAAAACAGTATAAAAAAAAAAAAAACCTGCTAAAAATAAATTAAAAGATAGCCCAATTTTTTAACAGGGAAAAGACTATACCACAAAGGAAATAAAAAGCATATTAAAAAGTATTCAACATCTTTAGTCAGCAGTTCAGTTCAGATCAGTCACTCAGTAGTGTCTGACTCTTTGTGACCCCATGGACCTCAGCACGCCAGGCCTCCCTGTCCATCACCAACTTCCAGAGTTTACTTAAACTCATGTCCACTGAGTCGGTGAGGCTATCCAACCATGTTATCCTCTGTCATCCTCTTCTCCTCCCACCTTCAATCTTTCCCAGCATCAGGGTCATTTCAAATGTGTCAATTCTTTGCATCAGGTGGCCAAAGTATTGGCATTACTGTTTCAATATCAGTCCTTCCAATATTCAGGACTGATTTCCTCTAGGATGGACTGGTTGAATCTCCTTGCAGTCCAAGGGACTCTCAAGAGTCTTCTCCAATATCACAGTTCAAAAGCATCAATTCTTCAGCACTCAGCTTTCTTTATAGTCCGACTCTCACATCCATACATGACTAGATGGACCTTTGTTGGAAAAGTAATGTCTCTGCTTTTTAATATGCTGTCTAGGTTGGTCATAACTTTTCTTCCAAGGAGCAAGCGCCTTTTAATTTCATGGGTGCAGTCACCATCTGCAGTGATTTTGGAGCCCAAAAAATAAAGTTTGCCAGTGTTTCCACTGTTTCCCCATCTTTTTGCCATGAAGTGATGGAACCAGATGCCATGACCTTAGTTTTCTGAATGTTGAGTTTTAAGCCAACTTTTTCACTCTCCTCTTTCACTTTCATCAAGAGGCTCTTTGGTTCTGCCTTAAGGGTGGTGTCATCTACATATGTAAGGTTATTGATATTTCTCTCAGCAACCTTGATTCCAGCTTGTACTTCATACAGCCCAGCATCTCTCATGATGTATTCTGCATATAAGTTAAATAAACAAACAGGAGATGGCAAAGTGAACATTGACATTTTAGGAATCAGTGAACTAAAATGGACTGGCATGGGTGAATTTAACTCAGATGACCATTATATCTACTACTGTGGCCAAGAATCCCTTAGAAGAAATGGAGTAGCCATCTTAGTCAACAAAAGAGTCTGAAATGCAGTACTTGGATGCAATCTCAGTGACAACAGCATGATCTCTGTTTGTTTCCAAGGCAAACCATTCAATATCACAGTAATCCAAGTCTATGTCCCGACCAGCAATGCTGAAGAAACTGAAGTTGAACAGTTCTATCAAGACCTACAAGACCTTCTAGAACTAACACCCAAAAAAAGATGTCCTTTTCATTATAGGGGATTGGAATGCAAAAGTAGGAAGAAATACCTGGAGTAACAGGCAAATTTGGCCTTGGGGTCCAGAATGAAGCAGGGCAAAAGCTAGTAGAGTTTTGCCAAGGGAATGCACTGGTCATAGCAAACAGCCTCTTCCAACAACACAAGAGAAGACTCTACACATGGACATCACCAGATGGTTAACACTAAAATCAGATTGCTTATATTCTTTGCAGCCAAAGAGGGAGAAGCTCTATAAGAAGTCAGCAAAAATAAGACTGGGATCTGACTGTGGCTCAGATCATGAACTCCTTATTGCAAATTTCAGACTTAAATTGAAGAAAATAGGGGAAACCACTAGATGATTCAGGCATGACCTAAATCAAATCCCTTATGATTATACAGTGGAAGTGAGAAATAGATATAAGGAACTAGATCTGATAGATAGAGTGCCTGATGAACTATCTGATAGACAGAGTGCCTGACAGAGTGCCTGATGGACGGAGGTTTGTGACATTGTACAGGAGGCAAGGATCAAGACCATCCCCAAGAAAAAGAAATGCAAAAAAGCAAAATGGCTGTATAAGGAGGACTTACAAATAGCTGTGAAAAGAAGAGAATTGAAAAGCAAAGGAGAAAAAGAAAGATATACCCATTTGAATGCAGAGTTCCAAAGAATAGCAAGGAGAGATAAGAAAGTCTTCCTCAGTGATCAGTGCAATCATCAGGAAATTGCAAATTAAAGCCACAGAGATAATACTGTTTCACAATCAATAGAATAGTTAAAATCAGAAGGACTGACAACCTCAAATGTTAATGAGGATATGGAGCCACTGGAAATCCCATAACAGTGTTATGAAATTATAAAGTAGTGTAACTATTTTGGAAACCTTTGGAAGCTTCTAAGTAAAATTAAACATACATGTCCTATAACAGCATTTCTGCTCTTGAGTATTTACTTAGAAAAAAATGAAAACATATCAACATAAAAATCTGTGCAAAATGTTTCTAACAGCTTTATTCATACTAGTCAAAAACTAGAAACAACCCAAATATCTATCAGTAGAAAATTAGATAAATATTTTGGTACAAAAATAAGGAAGAAAAAAAAGGGGGGAGGACAAACTACTAATAAAAGAAACATGACAATTTGCAAAAATATATGTATATGAAAAGAAGCCAGGCACAAACAGTACATATTATATTATCTACATAATTTTGTATATAATCCAAAGTAGTCTGTAGTGATAGAAATCAAGACAGTGGTCACCTATGAAAGTGAAAGTGAAGTTGCTCAGCTGTGTCCAGCTCTTTGCCACCCCATTGAATATAGCCTACCAGGCTTCTCCGTCCATGGGATTTTCCAGGCAAGAGTACGAGAGTGGGTTGCCATTTCTTTCTCCAGGTCACCTAATGAGAGTGATGTATATAAGGAACTTACTACAGAGGTTGAAATGTTGTATATTTGAGTTGAGATAGTATTTATATATGTGCAAACATTTGTGAAAATTCATTGAATCATAGATCATTTAAGATCTATGCATTTCACTTTAAGCCAATTTTATCTTAATAAAGCATTTTAAAATATAAATTATCTTGGTTCACTAGTCAAAAGTCATTGCTGAAATGACATTCCAAGGTGCCACTTAGGAATGTATATGTTCTCAAAGATAAAATATTGTTGAGGAATTCTGTGATATTTGAAAGCTTTGGATATATTTGTTGGCTGGACATGGAAAAATATTGGCTGATACTCAAACATGCAATGTTATGGTCTTACATAGTTTATTATGGACATAGGTACTATAAAAGGAAAAATCTACCTTTGCCCAAATTATATCACCAGTTTATTTGTGATTAGAAGTATTATGGAAACCAAGGTATCAGACTAGCATAAAGCATGGAGAACATGGTCTATATGCTTTGTATTTTCTGGTAATCAAATCTGAATTTTCTAGGAAATACAAAGTTATCTAAATCTTCTGTGTTTCTGTATCTACAAGTTCTAAATGTTTTTTAGCATTTCCATTAAGTCAATGACAACATATGCTTGAATTTGTTTCACAGGTAGAAGTATTGAAGCAACGGGAAATTAAATTCATAATCACTTGACAGCAGTGTGACTAAACAGGAGCAGTTCTAGCACTCAGTCAACTGTTATCTTAATTGTTCAAAACTGGACAACAAATAGTATTTATTTTTAATTAATAGACCATTTTAAAAATAAACATCACAACCTGATCTCCTAATTTTAAATAATCAAGCAATGGAAAAAAAAAACTTTTAAACCAACCTCTCAGCTTCTGGTCTATATCGTTTCTTCCAACAAAGCCTTTCTGAAGCCCCAGAGAAAAATAAGATGGAATCTAGCCTAATCTACTTGCCTTTAGGGGGTCAAGTGCAGAGGCCTTGTACCTAACCTTAAGGATTAGGGTTCCCAGCACAGAACCAACCATTTTGTCTGATACCTCAATAGGCTGTGTGCAGAGACACTGCACTCAAGACACTCAGTTAAAGATGTCAGTGGCAGACCATGTGCAGAGATGCTGTGTCAGGCACTGTAATCTGAAACATGAACAGTATAACTGTATCTACCATGCAACAATTCTGCCCCTTCCCGCTGATGGATAAGGACACTATAAAGCAGAGCCAATGACTGTTAGTTAGGGATAGTATGCAGTCTAGAGTGAAAGTTTGAATTTCTCCATTCTATGATCAAAGAATAAAACTTTCCTTTGCTTTTGAACTGAACTCAGTCTTGTTCTATTGACGTCAGTGACACTGGGCAGAAGGACCTTTACTGGGCAGGAACTCAGAAGGGTGGATGACACAAACACAGAGGGAAAAATAAAAGTGAGTTAACTATAAAAAAACAGCTTAGTATTGGCAATAGTTCTCTAAAAGAATGAATAGTACATCTGAGTTTTCCTTATCTCTAGGTAATTTGCTGAAGTATGGCACTCTCTCTTACAAAAGCAGCCTACAAAAGTTTTCATTACTTGCTGACTTGGACATCTTTTTATAATATAATTCATTCTAAGGTAATCCAGAGTATGCTCACTCTTTGAAGGTTTATCTCTTACCCACATAAAGTATTTCCCAATCATGTTATGGTCACAGACACTTTTGTTAATTGGATGAAGGCTGCTATGAATTCTCTCTTCAGAAAAAAAATGATCATAGATTTGTAAACATCAAATTTTGTAAGTACTTTCTCAAGGCCCATAAACTTGTGACTAAGGAAACCTGCTTTTAAAAAACTCATATCTGAAACTCACAGTGATTCTTTTAATGACCAATTTAATTCTAACTATTATTCAACATGTTATATAGAGAAGTGGTTCACACTGTGTGGTATGGGAAACTCCTTTTTAGATTTACATGCAAAATAGTCATGTAATACAAGTAATACTTTGTGAACCTGTTAAGAAAGTGCATAGTAAAAAAATTTACTATGACTTCTTTTCAGTTTTAAGTAAATTTAATCACAACTTCTATTATATTTAAAAATTATGGTCCATGAATAGGAAAAACAGGTTATTCAGTGTAAGGACAATGCTTGTTGAATAGATGGATTTGCAGACCCTCTGGAATAACTCCAAGATCCTACCCCTCTGCCCAACTTCCATCAAAGTCCAGAGCCTCAAAGTTAACTGATTGGGGAAAAAACAGAAATTAATTAAAAGTTTCAAAGAGAAAACATTTTAATTTAAATAAACTGAAGAATATCTTCTGACACACAGAGAGGCTATTAAGAAAAAATTTATTGTAATATAACTGCTGTAATTATATTGTACTGCTCTTTTAAAATAGCCTTAGATTGCTTCAACATGTTATTTGCATTTTGTTTCAGAAAGATTTCTTAACAGCAAATTGTTTCCATTTTCATTTATAACCTGTGGTGACACAAAGTGAACTGGGCCTATAAATTACTGTGGAAAGCTGTAAGTTAACAATTTGGTAAAACAAAGCCCCAAGGACATGACAAACAAATGGGGAATGTGGTGTTTGCAATTGCAGACTAAAGGAAGAAAAACATCTGAATTGCAAATACCATATTAAAAGTGGACACTGTTCACGACTGCTTTATGCAATAGTTTTGCAGGCATGAGGTGAGAAATAAAAAATTGGTTACTCAATTTAACCATTGAATACTTGGACTACTATTGTATCCTTGGGCTTCCCTGGTGGCTCAGATGATGAAGAATCTGACAGCAATGCAGGAGATCCAGGTTCAATCCCTGTGTCAGGAACATCCCTTGCAGAAAGAAATGGCAACCCCTTCCAATATTCTTGTCTAAAAAATTTTATGGACAGAGGAGCTTGGTGGAGTATAGTCCCTGGGGTAGCAAAGAGTCAGACACGACTGAGCGACTGAACTGAACTGAATTAAGTGAAAGTGAGGATACAGTGTGAGTGTATTAGTTGCTCAGTCATGTCCGACTTTTTGCAATCCCATGAATCACAGCACGCCAGGCCTCCCTGTCCATCACCAACTCCTGGAGTTCACTCAGACTCATGTCCATTGAGTCGGTGATGACATCCAACCATCTCATCCCCTGTCGTCCACTTCTCCTCCTGCCCTCAATCTCTCCCAGCATCAGGGTCTTTCCCAATGAGTCAACTCTTCCCATGAGGTGGCCAAAGTATTGGCGTTTCAGCTTCAGCATCAGTCCTTCCAATGAACACCCAGGACAGATCTCCATTAGGATGGACTGGTTGCACTTCCTTGCAGTCCAAGGGACTCTCAAGAGTCTTCGCCAACACCACAGTTCAAAAGCATCAATTCTTCGGCACTCAGCTTTCTTCACAGTCCAACTCTCATATCCATACGTGACCACAGGACAAACCATAGCCTTGACTAGACGGACCTTTGTTGGCAAAATAATGTCTCTGCTTTTGAATATGCTGTCTAGGTTGGTCATCACTTTTCTTCTAAGGAGTAAGCATCTTTGAATTTCATGGCTGAAATCACCATCAGCACTGATTTTGGAGCTCAAAAAAATAAAGTCTGACACTGTTTCCACTGTTTCCCCATCTATTTCCCATGAAGTGATGGGATCAGATGCCATGATCTTAGTTTTCTGAATGTTGAGCTTTAAGCCAACTCTTTTACTCTCCTCTTTCACTTTCATCAAAGGGCTCTTTAGTTCCTCTTCACTTTCTGCCATAAGGGTGGTGTCATCTGCATATCTGAGGTTATTGATGTTTCTCCTGGCAATCTTGATTCCAGCTTGTGCTTCTTCCAGCCCAGCATTTCTCATGATGTACTCTGCATATAAGTTAAATAAGCAGGTGACAATATACAGTCTTAATGTACTCCTTTTCCTATTTGGAGCCAGTCTGTTCCATGTCCAGTTCTAACTGTTGCTTCCTGACTTGCATACAGGTTTCTCAAGAGGCAGGTCACGTGATCTGGTATTCCCATCTCTTTCAGAATTTTCCACAGTTTATTGTGATCCACACAGTCAAAGGCTTTGGCATAGTCAATAAAGCAGAAATAGATGTTTTTCTGGAACTCTCTTGCTTTTCCATGATCCAGTGTATGTTGGCAATTTGATCTCTGGTTCCTCTGCATTTTCTAAAACCAGCTTGAACATCTGGAATTTAATGGTTCACATACTGCTGAAGCCTGGCTTGGAGAATTTGGGGCATTACTTTACCAGCACGTGAAATGAGTGCAATTGTGTGGTAGTTTGAGCATTCTTTGGCATTGCCTTTCTTTGGGAATGGAATGAAAACTGACCTTTTCCAGTCCCGTGGCCACTGCTGAGTTTTCCAAATTTGCTGGCATATTGAGTGCAACACTTTCACATCATCATCTTTCAGGATTTGAAACAGCTCAACAGGAATTCCATCACCTCCACTACCTTTGTTCATAGTGATGCTTTTTAAGGCCCACACAGTGTCAGATTTTACTTTTTGGGGCTCCAAAATCACTGCAGATGGTGACTGCAGCCATGAAATTAGAAGACGCTTACTCCTTGGAAGAAAAGTTATGTCCAACCTAGATAGTATTTTCAAAAGCAGAGACATTACTTTGCCGACTAAGGTCCGTCTAGTCAAGGCTATGGTTTTTCCTGTGGTCATGTATGGATGTGAGAATTGGACTGTGAAGAAGGCTGAGCACTGAAGAATTGATGCTTTTGAACTGTGGTGTTGGAGAAGACTCTTGAGAGTCCCTTGGACTGCAAGGAGATCCAACCAGTCCATTCTGAAGGAGATCAGCCCTGGGATTTCTTTGGAAGGAATGATGCTAAAGCTGAAACTCCAGTACTTTGGCCACCTCATGCGAAGAGTTGACTCATTGGAAAAGACTCTGATACTGGGAGGGATTGCGGGCAGGAGGAGGAGTGGACGATAGAGGATGAGATGGCTGGATGGCTTCACGGACTCGATGGACGTGAGTCTGAGTGAACTCCGAGAGACAGTGATGGACAGGGAGGCCTGGTATGCTGCGATTCATGGGGTCGGAAGAGTCGGACACGACTGAGCGACTGAACTGAACTGAACTGACTTCACATTCCAGGATGTCTGGCTCTAGGTGAGTGATCACATCATCGTGATTATCTGGGTCGTGAAGCTAAGTATCTAGTTAATCACTAGAAGCATACTTTAGGTCATTTACCCTTGATTGCCTTGAGCTAGTAAATATTTTAAGGAGTTTTAAAGCTTTAGTTTGGGTAGAGGCATGATCACCCAGAGACCCCACCGACTGAGACAGAACTGTGTTTGAGTGTCTCCTACAGAATTACAGGTCAGCAGTGGACTGCCACAGGGGCAGGAGCTCTAGGTGCAGCAGATCTGTGTATGGGATAAGCCCTCTTGGAGGATGTCATCATTAACCCCACCACAGAGCTGCCTGAACTTACATAGGACTGGGGAAACAGACTCTTGGAGGGCACAAACAGAACCTTGTACACACTAGGACCCAGGAGAAAGGAGCAGTGACCCCACTAGAGACTGACACAGACTTGCCCGTAAGTGTTCAGTAGTCTCTGGCAGAGGCATGGGTCAGCGGTGGCCTGCTGCAGGGTTCGGGGCACTGAGTGTAGCAATGCATGCATGAGACCTTTGAAGAAGGTCCCCATTATCTTCATTACATCCACCATAGCTTGGCCCCAGGTAAATAATAACTAGGGAACACAGCCCCACCCATCAACAGAAAACTGGATTAAAGATGTCCTGAACATGGCCTCCCCCATCAGAACAAGATCCAGTTTCCCCCTCAGTCAGTTTCTCCAATCAGGAAGCTTATATAAGCTTCTTATCCTCCATCAGAGGGCGACTTACTGAAAATCACAATCACAGAAAACTAACCAATCTGATCACACAGACCACAGCCTTGTCTAACTCAGTGAAACTATGAGCCATGCCATGTAGGGCAAAGCAAGACTGACGAGTCTTTCTGATGTTGGAGAGTTCTGACAAAACATGGTCCACTGGAGAAGGGAATGGCAAACCACTTCAGGATTCTTGCCTTGAAAACCTCATGAACAGTATGAAAAGGCAAAAAATAGGACACTGAAAGATGAACTCCCCAGGTCGGTAGGTGCCCAGTATGGTACTGGAGATCACTGGAGAAATAACTCCAGAAAGAATGAAGAGACGGAACCAAAGCAAAAACAACACCCAGTTGTGGAAGTGACTGGTGATGGAAGTAAAGTCTGATGCTGTAAACAGCAATATTGCATAGAAACCTGGAATGTTAGGTCCATGAATCAAGGCAAATTGGAAGTGGTCAAACAAGAGATGGCAAGAGTGAACATCAACATTCTAGGAATCAGCGAACTAAAATGGCCTGGAACGGGTGAATTTAATTCGGATGACCATTTTATCTACTACTGTGGCCAAGAATCACTTAGAAGAAACGGAGTAGCCATCATTGTCAGCAAAAAAGTCTGAAATGCAGTACTTGGATGCAATCTCAAAAATGACAGAATGATCTCTGTTTGTTTCCAAGGCAAATCATTCAATATCACAGTAATCCAAGCCTACGCCCTGACCAGCAATGCTGAAGAAGCTGAAGTTGAACAGTTCTATCAAGACCTACAAGACCTCCTAGAATGAATCCAAAAAAGATGTCCTTTTCATTATAGGGGACTGGAATACAGGAAGTAGGAAGTGAAGAAATACCTGGAGTAAAATGCAAATTTGGCCCTTGGAGTACAGAATGAAGCAGAGCAAAGGCTGATAGAGTTTTGCCAAGGGAACACACTGGTCAGAGCAAACAGCCTCTTCCAACAAAGCAAGAGAAGACTCTACGCATGGACATCACCAGATGATCAAAATTGAAATCAGATTGATTATATTCTTTGCAGCTGAAGAGGGAGAAGCTCTACACCGTCAGCAAAAACAAGATAGGGAGCTGACTGTGACTCAGATCATGAACTCCTTACTGCCAAATTCAGACTTAAATTAAATTAAGTAGGGAAAACCACTAGACAATTCAGGTATGACCTAAATCAAATCGCTTATCATTATACAGTAGAAGTGAGAAATAGATTCAAGTCATTAGATCAGATAGACAGAGCGCCTGAAGAGTTATGGATGGAGGTTTGTGACATTGTTTAGGAAGCAGGGATAAAGACATCCCCAAGAAAAATAAATGCAAAAAGGCACAATGGTTGTCTGAGGAGGCCTTACAAGTAGCTGTGAAAAGAAGAGAATTGAAAAACAAAGGAGAAAAGGAAAGATAAATGCAGAGTTCCAAAGAATAGCAAGGAGAGATAAGAAAGACTACCTCAGTGATAAGTGCAAAGAAAAGAGGAAAGCAATAGAATGGGAAAGACTAGAGATCTCTTCAAGAAAATTAGAGATACCAAGGGAACATTTCATGCATTAAATGGGCACATTAAAGGCAGAAATGATATAAACCTAACAGAAGCAGAAAATGTTAAGAAGAGGTGGTAAGAATACACAGAAGAATTATACAGAAAAGATCTTCATGATCCAGATAACTACGATGGTGTGATCACTCACCTAGAGCTAGACATCCTGGAATTTGAAGTCAAGTGGGCCTTAGGAAGCATCACTACGAACAAAGCAGGTGGAGGTGATGGAATTCCAGTTGAGCTATTTCAAATGCTAAAAGATGATGCTGTGAAAGTGCTGCACTCAATATGCCAGCAAATTTGGAAAACTCAGCAGTGGCCACAGGACTGGAAAAGTTTTTATTCCAATCCCAAAGAAAGGCAATGCCAAAGAATGCTCAAACTACCACACAATTGCACTCATTTCACACACTAGCAAAGTAATGCTCAAAATTCTCCAAGCCAGGCTTCAATAGAACCTGGACCATGAACTTCCTTCCAATGTTCAATTTGGATTTAGAAAAGACAGAGAGACCAGAGATCAAATTGCAAACATCTGCTGGATTACAGAAAAAGCAAGAGAGTTCCAGAAAAACATCTACTTTTGCTTTAGTGACTATGCCAAAGCCTTTGACTGTGTGGATCACAACAAACTGTGGAAAATTCTTCAAGAGATGGGAATAGCAGACCACCTAACCTGCCTCTTGAGAAATCTGCATGCAGGTCAGGAAGCAACAGTTAGAACTGGACATGGAACAACAGACTGGTTCCAAATCGAGAAAGGAGTACGTCAAGGCTGTATATTGTCACCCTGCTTATTTAACTTATGTGCAGATTACATCATGAGAGACGCTGGGCTGGAGGAAGTACAAGCTGGAATCAAGATTTCTGGGAGAAATATCAATAACCTCAGATATGCAGATGACACCACCCTTATGGCAGAAAGCGAAGAAGGACTAAAGAACCTCTTGATGAAAGTGAAAGAGGAGAGTGAAAAAGCTGGCTTAAAACTCAACCTTCAGAAAACTAAGATCATGGCATCTGGTCCCATCACTTCATGGCAAAAAGATGGGGAAACAATGGAATCAGTGACAGACTTTATTTTCTTGGGCTCCAAAATCCTTGTAGATGGTGATTGCAGCCATGAAATTAAAAGACACTAGCTCCTTGGAAGAAAAGCTGTGACTAACCTAGGCAGCATATTAAAAAGCAGAGACATTACTTTGTCAACAGAGGTCCATCTAGTCAAAGCTATGGTTTTTCCAGTTGTCATGTACGGATGTGAGAGTTGGACTATAAAGAAAGCTGAGCACTGAGGAATGATGCTTTTGAAGAGACTCTCGAGAGTCCCTTGGACTACAAGGAGATCCAACCAGCCCATTCTAAAGGAAATCAGTAGTGAATATTCATTGGAAGGACTGATGCTGAAGTTGAAACTCCAATACTTTGGCCACCTGATATGAAGAACTGACTCTTTTGAAAAGTCCCTGATGCTGGGAAAGATTGAAGGCATAGGGAAAAGGAGATGACAGAGGATGAGATGGTTGGATGGCATCACCTACTCAACTGACATGAGTTTGAGTATACTCTGGGGGTTGATGATGGACAGGGAGGTCTGGCATGCTACATACAGTCCATGGGGTCGCAAAGAGTCGGACACAACTGAGCAACTGAACTGAACTAATGATCAGATAGCTTAATAAGGCACTTTGTGCAAAACCATAACTAAATTTTGCTGTGTTTTACAGGTATTTTGTCACAGAATCAAAGTTGACTTCTCTTGATTTTCTTTACCACAGAGGAACCCAAACACGCTCTATTTGCAAACTGACTGCATGAAATGAAAAGCACAGAAATGCTGAAGCTGTTGGCTTGGTAAAATGAGAATGTAATTAGAAAGAAAAAGGTTAGTAAAGAACAGGCTGGGAATTGAAAATAAAAAAATCTGAATTGATGTCCCTGCCTGCTCATAGGTCTTTTGCACAGTGTAGAAAGCTATCTCAAATGCTTTGCTTATCCTAGAGTCCATACTCTTCTCCCTCTATTGCCTATTCCTATATTTTCTGTCCTTACCAATCCCTGCAACTAAACAAAATTATTTGCATTCAAAATATCTGCTCTATTACTCTGATGCTAATGATTACCTCAAATTATTTGTTCATTTGCATAGTAAAGATAAAAAATAATTTTTAGAAGTCTGCTAGCTTTCTTTACATTCTAAACTCTTTGTCACTAGCTCTTTTCCCATCACCATGTTATTTCCGTCAAGCACATAATGTCTTCAGGAAAATTATAGTCCCCTATTTTAAACTGATTCTTAATATCAATACGCTTGGAAAGAAGGAAAGTCTTTTGTTTTTCCACACATCAATAATATGTGAAACACAGAGGCTTTTTAACATGTTTCACAGTGATTATTGACTTGGAACAGAGGGGGACCTTGAGGGTCATCTAGTGAGACACTCCCATTTTGCACATAAAGAAGATGTGGCCCATATGATTTACCGAGGGTGACACAGTTAGTGGCAGAGCCACTGCCAGATGGTTCCCAGGTCTATAAACCAAAAGCCCTGGTGATGCTAAATGTGTGTAATGCAGTCAAAATCCTCCCAGTTGGTAAAGAGTAATTCCGTTCTTCCACTTTCTACTTCCGCTATAATTCCCCCAGTTTAGATTTTATTTTGTATGACTTCAAATTCTCATTTTCCTAAGCTAATTATCTAATACACCAATGCCACATTAATCTCCTTAAGAGTCTCCTTTTGTCTACTTTGACAAAGCCAGTCTTACTTTTCTCAAGGCCTCCTCAGAAAATGACGGCAACAAAAATTCACATCTAATCTGAAGTCTGGCATCCAGGACAATTTTTCCCCATTGGGAAGAGATAAAATCAGCTTCAATGACTGAGCAGAGGAAGACATAAGAGAGAAAGCAGGCTCCACATGAAAAGAAAACTTTGATCTCTGACACATTTTGTTATAACAATTCAACTTTCAGAATTAGGAGAGACCTGGTCACTAGGTATTCCAACATTTCTCAAAGAGTGCTACTTGGAATTCTAAGGCAAGGGATAACACTGTTAATGATTGTGTGGTCATGTAGATTTAGAACACTGCAGTTACATCAATTAAATGGATTTCTTACCTATAAAATTCTCAGAGCTTCGTATCTTAACAGGTATAGTTATACTCCAAAACAAACAAAAGAACATATAGCAAATATGTCTCAAGTTTATTTGAACAACAAACCTTTTTCAGGAGATCCCACAGAAAACAGTTTTGAGGGAAAACACGAATCTAGGCCAATTTGACAAATTGTAATTTAGTGCCAGGTGTCAGAACAATAACAACAACAAAAAGATCACTTTATTTTCAATCTACTGCTATTAACAGAAATATTTGTTTGTCTTGCGCTTTTTTGATTGCAGGAAATTCTGTCATGTTAAATCAAATAAGAAGAAAACAGTTAGAGAGGCAGAAACAAGCAGGGAGCCTCATTCAGGGTGAGCTGATCACAGGACTCAGGAAGGGCTGCCCTTAGAAAAAGGATGGAGATTGCCATCTCTAGCTCAAACTCCAACTAAAAGGCTTAATTATTAGTTGAGTAATAATAAGCACTGAGGAATCCATTGCATACAGAAAGATAAAGCACTAAAACTATTTAAACTTCAGGTAAAATTGCACACACATATAGTATAATTTTTAAAGTAGGTTTACAATTTTGCAACTAAACTCCTACTAGCTAAAAACAGAGCATTTTAAGCAATATTAAGAATAGCAACTGCAATTGATTGAAAACCAAATACACACACAAATATACACAATGTATACTACATGAAAGAATTACATTGATAACATTTTTCCTATACAAACTACACTGAGATAAACAAATAATAGATAAGAAGCGTCTCTTTAATGAAAGTGAAAGTGAAATTCTCTCAGTCACTTCCGACTCTTTGTAACCCCATGGACTATATCATCCATGGAATTCTCCAAGCCAGAACACTGAGTGGGTACCCTTTCCCTTCTCCAGGAGATCTTCCCAGGGATTGAACCAAGGTCTCCTGCATTGCAGGCAGATTCTTTACCAACTGAACTATCAGGGAAGCTCTTCTCTTTAATGAAGTTTTCCAAAAAACAAAGAAGGAATGATAGAATTATAGTGTTACCCTAAGGAAATAATAAATTAGTCAGTGAACATCAAAGCACCAAATTACAAAAAAAGAGACATACAGAATATTTATCTGTCTCCTAATGGATCCTCCTAAAAAGTACTATTGCCCTAAAACTGAATATGAATTTGATCAATCCTCTATTTCCAAATACCTTTTGTACTAAATACAGGAAATAGAGGAGCATGTTAAGTGATACCAGTGTGGTACAGTCAGCAAAATTTAACAACACAGGGAACTCTACTGAGTAAAAACCTTGATTTCTTCAACAAATATTGCATGGGTAAAAAGAGGGACAGAAAACATTCAGATTTTAGAGAAATAGCAACTAATTAAAAATTCATGTCCTTTATTTGGATTCTGACATTAATTTTTAGGTGTGATAATGCTACTAGCTTTTAAAGTAGTCACCTTTTAGAGACGTATACAGATGATGTTTGATTTAAAATAATCCAGATATGCAGATGACACCTTCCTAATGGCAGAAAGTGAAGAGGAACTAAAGAGCCTCTTGATAAAAGTGAAAGAGGAGAGTGAAAAAACTGCTTAAAACTCAACATTCAAAAGACTAAGATCATAGCCTCTGGCCCCATCACTTCATGGCAAACAGATGGAGAAACAATGGAAAGAGTGACAGATTTTATCTTCTTGGCCTCCAAAATCACTGCGGACAGTGACTGCAGCCATGAAATTGGAAGAAAAGTTATGAACAACATAGACAGCATATTGAAAAGCAGAGATATCACTTTGTCAACAAAGGTCCATCTAGTCAAAGCTATGGATTTTCCGGTAGTCACGTATGGATGTGAGAATTGGACCATAAAGAAGGCTGAGTGCCAAAGAATTGATGTTTTTGAACTGTGGTGTTGGAGAAGACTCTTGAGAATCCCTTGGACAGCAGAAAGATCAAATCAGTCAATCATAAAGGAAATCAACCCTGAATATTCATTGGCAGGACTTATGCTGAAGCTGAAGCCCCAATACTTTGGCCACCTGACACGAAGAGCTAACTCACTGGAAAAGACACTGATGCTAGGAAATACTGAAGGCAATAGGAGAAGGAGGCCACAGAGGATGAGATGGTTAGACAGCATCACTGACTCAATGGACATGAATTATGAACTTGAGCAAATTCCAGGCAATAGTGGAGCACAGGGGAACCTGGCAAGCTGCAGTCCATGGGATCGCAAAAAGTAGGACATGACTTAGTGACTGAACAACAATGACCAAAGTTTGATTGTAAAATTAGTCATTTACTCTTCAAATATTCTCTTTTTACCCTAAAAATTCTCAATTCATCTGTTTTCCACTGAAAAAATCATATTATAATAATAACTACTATTTATTAGATATGATTTATTCAGAAACTAGTACAAAGACAAAATATAAAACTGATTTAACCTAGTTTTTCTAGTACTTTTCATTTTATACTTGATACGTCATTTTGAATTTTGATAAAATTTAAAATTATACATCACAAAATTTAGAAGAAAAATACTATTTTTTAACTCTTTCCAGGTTAATTGCTTTTTATGATATTATCTTTTCTGCTGCATTTCTGTAAGTGCAAAATTATGCATGGGTATACAAAATCTGCAGCTCAATATCATGGACTCATTCTATATTTCACCAGCTATTTCACAAAATACTTATTCTCCACCACGGACTGTAGCCTGCCAGGCTCCTCTGTCCATGAAATTCTCTAGGCAGAAATACTGGAGTGGGTAGCCACTCCCTTATCCAGGGCATCTTCCTGACCCAGGGATCATACCCCAGGTCTCCTGCACTGCAGGCAGATTCTTTACCATCAGAGCCACCAGGAAAGCCCACTCCCCACCTATTATATGATAAATACTCCAAGGACAAAGTTCCTTATAAATATTTGGAAAAATCCCTGGGTCTGAATAAATCCTCTTGAATAGATGAAAGAGAAAAATTATTGTATATTTTTAAAATAGACTTTCTTTCAATGTGAACATTTTTTAAATTAAATTAAGTTTAAAATGGTGGTCTTGTTGAAAAAATATGTGAAACCAAAGCTCTGCCACTAATACTGTAATCTTATATAAATAAATCATTTAATAATAAGGAAAAAGTTTAAAGGTGTAGAAAAGTATAATGTAAATCACAAAGTAGATAAATGACATTCCCTACAGGGAACACTTTATACCAGAGGTCATCAAGCTTTTCTCTATAAAAGATTAGATAGTAAATATAATATTTCAGGCTTTGCAGACCATATGAACTCTGTTGCAACTACTCAGCTCCGCTGATGCAGCATGAGAGCAACAGACCAGGTATAAACAAATGAGTGGCCATGTTCCAATAAAACTTAGCTTATGACAATGAAATTTTATTTTTCTAGCATCTTCATGTATCAAGCAGTATTTTTCTTCTGGTGTTTTTCAACCTTTACAAATGTAAAAATCATTCTTATTTCATAAGCCCTGTAGAAACAGGTAGTAGGCCAGATCTGGCAGACAGACTCTGCAGTTTGCCAATCCCTGCTTCATACATACCCTCTCACAAGTCCGGTCAACAATCAGAATTGGTTTTCTTGTTCATGTCATTCTGTTTCTTCTAACTCTCCAGAAAAAGCCATCTTTATTTATACATTTAGTACCTAGTAGAAGTATATTATGTATTTGCAACATCAGAAACAAATGACTTTAATGTGAAGGATCATCAAGCAGAATTCAGGTTACAAAACAGTTGGAAGAATTAGAGGCTATTAAAAAGGTAATCTTAAGTGACTTCAAACAATTACATTTATATCAATGCAGATAACAATGGCCAGGGGAGAGTGAGTTTAACTTAGAGATTCTTAATGCAAAGGAGTGCTTGGTTAGAAAGAGACTATGAAGGAGAGAAATTTTCAGTTTACTGTATGAGTGGGATAAAGGGTTGTATGTATGCTTGTATTGAGTTCTAGGGTAGAGGATGAAGAAAAAGAAGCCAGCAAACTTTCATGCAATAGTTGCAACTGTGCAGAGAAAAGTGCAACAATATGCAGTTCTCAACAACAATAAAAACAATATGCAGTTCTCACTAGTAAAAAGTAGATAAGGGTTGGGGAACATTAGAAAATGACTTTAAAAATGACTGCTCAAAATGCAACTTAATACCTTCTCTCTGAAAAAAAAACTGCAGGCAAATAATCTGAAGACAAAGTAAAATCAACCCATACTCCTGAATACTTAAGCTCTAGACTTCAATTCTAAGAAAAGATTCAAAGTGAAAATATTTTATTAGCCAACACCTGAATAATAAAATACTTACTATTTATAAACTGCCTACCAAGCACCTGTCAATGTTTCAGATGACACAACTGGTGAACAAAGTTCTCACCTTTGTAATGAGGATTGAAGAAACGCAGTATAAATAGCCCAGCAACTCTGCAGCAACACACAGGAGTGCTAGGTCCAGAGTCTGGAACCCAAAAGCTATTTTCAAGCCCCAGTGTTTGCAGCAGATAATAAAAGAGAAGTCACACAAATTGTAGTTTAAGAATCAAGTTAAATTTGGGCTTCTGACTATGATGTATTTCACCACTTTGAATCTCCAAACGTTTTCCCTAGAGCTACAATTAAAAGAGTAGAAGGGTAGATAGTCGAAACCTCCATTTGAGATCTATGATTTTTATTTATAGTTAGAAATTTGATTGCAAATATTTCATTCTCCTTAATGAAATGAGCTCAAATTCTAATTCACAAAGGAAAAGTTTGAACTGCAGCTTTGACTTCCAAAGACATGACAAAGAAAATTCTTTTGGCCTCTGTGCTACAAACAATTCTCCAAGCATTTTTCAAACTCTTCTTTTAATTAACAGGATGATTTCTTCCCTGTAAAGAAACAGAAATGGTACCATTTCCCCTGTCTGTGTTTCTCTACACAAATGGATACCTTGGAGCTTAAGCTCAGGACTTCAAAAGGAGGCTGGTGTTAATAACCTCCAAGGCCCATCAGGTTGATTAGCAGGAGAACTGTGGTTAAGAACATCTCTAAAGGACCAGGTCATGTGAGCAGATGTACAAAAAATGTGGAACCAGAAAGTCTGAACATTTCTCACATTTAGGGGACTAATATCAGAGGCAAAGTTTTCTGTTAGTAAATGACTTATCATATTAATGAATTATGGAAAATGGATTTACTTAATATGAAGATAAATGAGATATTTGTTCATCTATTTTATTTCTTTTTGAGTATTTCTCTCTCTGATTAATCCTATTTCTTCATCTTCTTACTACTAATTTTCTTTTTTAAGCATCTTTCATTCCTGGTTTTTACAGTTCCTAAAGTTTGCTACCTCTTTGCTAGAACCTGTTTGTGTATTATTTCTTACTTTCCTGAATCTTCTGTCCTGCCTTCCTGGCCAATAATGGAAATTGGGAACTAAATAGATATAGGAAAAATACACACCTGGGACTAAAAAAAAAAAAAAATCTGCTACTACCTCACCCCCAACATCACTTCACCCCAACAAAGTGATTTATGTTCCCAAGTTCTTCTTGAAGCTCTTCCAGGGATTTTAAGGCCAAAACAAAGAGTGGCACGCTGGGATCGAACACATCACAAAAGGATTTAGGCAGGTTGGTTAGCCTGGGAACATGCTGACAGCTAGTAAACTAAGGATCTGAAACTGCTAGGAATCCTGCACACAGTTTGACCCAGTAGCTGGGCCACATCAAAGTGTATGAAAACAGACTTTGTTCCCTCAGTGAGTCCTCCTCTCTGGCCAAATTCACTACCTTATTCTTTATTCAAAAGTAATTCCTTTAAGTGGATAGGCTATGTCACATTACACAAATCATTCTTATTTAACATTAAATTCTTTGGTTGTTTGAGAATATACACAGACATACATGTATACACACACACACCCATACCAAACAACTCCAAAAAAAAGTGTCAGCAAAATGGTGTTTGTTTGTTGGATTATGTAGACTTTGTCTCACTGGTAGGTAAATGAGATGCTAATTCAAGAACTTTTTCAGAAAATCTAGTTTATATTTAATATATTCTGGAATACAAATGGAATTCTGGAAAGCATGGAAGAATGAAAGCATTAGAGTACATATGAGATTGTAACAGAAAAGAAGTGTTCCACTTTTTGACAAAACACCAAATATCCCAAACTGAATGACCTGTATCTAAAATATGCTAAGGGTAAAGGAAGGGCATTTCTTTCAAATATTTTCTCAGAGACTTTCATTCTAGTTCATCCTCTCTCTCCTTTTCTGATTACTCTTAAAAATACAGGGAAATCCACTCTATCATCACCTTTTTGCGCCATGTAAGATTTCTGGAGTAAAAATATGAATGTGGACTAAAATCCATGTGTCCATTAGATTCTAATGTATTTCAGATCTCTTTGGTACAGTTTTATGTTTTTGAAACTTTTGTGGTTATTTTAATGTTGAAACTGAATTTTTATTGATCAATTTGTGTGGTAGGTCTAAATGTTAGTCATGTAACATTCTCAGTTACTAAAAAGAAGTTAATATACTCTTCAGGGATAGACTCCATTCAGTTTCACAGTATCATGGTTGCACTTCTGAAACTTATATCAAAGCCATAATGAGCCACATACTGTAAGGTGAATGACATAACCATATAACTTTGATTGGATAAACTACAGAACTATTGACCTTCACATATAGTTTCTAATATAGACTTTGATTTTAATCTTAAGTATGTCCATGATTTTAAAGTATTTATTTTATTTTTAAAGGTCAGTTAAAATTCCAGATGTTATAGCCCTGTCTCTTATACACATCTAGATGTGTATAAGAGACAGACAAAGTTATCATGTAACATTCTCAGTTACTAAAAAGAAGTTAATATACTCTTCAGGGATAGACTCCATTCAGTTTCACAGTATCATGGTTGCACTTCTGAAACTTATATCAAAGCCATAATGAGCCACATACTGTAAGGTGAATGACATAACCATATAACTTTGATTGGATAAACTACAGAACTATTGACCTTCACATATAGTTTCTAATATAGACTTTGATTTTAATCTTAAGTATGTCCATGATTTTAAAGTATTTATTTTATTTTTAAAGGTCAGTTAAAATTCCAGATGTTATAGCCTGTGTATTTATATTATTTTTAGAATTCCCATTAAATTGCAAAATTTATGCAAATTACACATCAATTCATTCTATAAAATGATATTTTATCTCTTTCAGAAAAAGTCCTTTCCATACTGAAAACAATTATATACTGAATTTCTACTTTGCTGCCTGTTAAGATTTTGCTATAAATTTAAATAATAAATACTGCCTGTTATTCAAACACAAAGTGATCCCCAAAAAAACCAACCCAATGGGCCATTGTGATAGTTTAATTTGCAATATGGGTTAATACATGATCAAAAATCACTGCTGACTACAAGGCTATTTCCAAGGAATTGTAAAAACTGTGAGCCTTTTTCATTTTCAGGGATTTGATAAGAAAAAATTGATTTTTCCAAGAATCATCATTTCCTTTCACCAAAATACATCCCCTACCTATAAAAGGCCAAAAAATCAAGTTAACTCATTGTTGCATGGCAAGGTTCAATCCAAAAGTGAAAAGAATTTTAATTAGAAAATGTCATGTTCCCCATGTTCTAAAGAATTAATTTACTTTCCACTGTGAAAGCAAATTGAGGAGAGGGATTTAATACAATATACTCTTATACAACATTTCACTCCCTATTTCACTGGAATAAAATGCAAATTCCTTACCATGGCCTACAAAACCTTATGTAGTCTGCTCTCACTCCCACTCCAGGATCCAGCCTTGCCTCCAATCACTCTCCTATTCTTCCCTCTCCTCCTGCCAATCATTCCCCACATTATTCCTTCTGTATCAAAACACACCCTGCCTCAGAGCCTTTCCACTTACTGTGTCCTATGCTTGAAATGCTTTCCCCCAGAGAGCAACATGGCTCCATCCATCAGTTCATTCAGTTCTCTGCCCACCATTACTTCAGAGAGTTAATCATCCCACCAAAAATCTCCCTTTTAACCCTAACACTCTCTATTCTCTTCCTGTACAAAGTAAGTGCTCAAATATTTGAAACTTCTGAATGAGGGTTACAATAAAACCCTGATGGCCAAGATTAAACAACTCTTCCCAAGTATCATAGATATCTTCATAAAATCCTTAATATGGGTCTGGAAGGATGAATAGAAATCCACAAAGCACAAAACAGCATTCACTTGTGCAAAATGGCCAGTGGTTCAGGAAACTAAAGATTAAAATGTAGTGATTAGTTAGTGATGTGACTTTGTCTGCCTTGTCAAAGAATTTAGTGACTGGGGAGCAAAGTGAAGATTTAACCCCAGAGAAAAGGTGATATGAGAAAAGATCAGCTCTTTTGGAGGGACTTCACAGATAAAAGCTGGAGGACAGATTTGGGGCAGGTAAGAACAGAATCTTTGGACAGCAATGAGGTCAAACCAGTCAGTCCTAAAGGAAATCAACCCTAAATATTCATTGGAAGAACTGATGCTGAAGTTGAAGCCCCCGTACTTTGGCCATCTGAAGCAAACAGCCAATTCACTGGAGAAAGAAAAAAAAACAACAATAACCTGGGAAAGATTGAAGGCAAAAGGAGAAGAGGGTGGCAGAAGATGAAATGGTTTGATAGCATCACTGACTCAGTTAACATGAAAATGAAAGTGAAAGTCACTCGGTTGTGTCCAACTATTTGCAATACCATGGCCTATACAGTCCATGGAATTCTCTAGGCCAGAATACTGGAGTGGGTAGCCTTTCCCTCCTCCAGGGGATTTTCCCAACCCAGGGATAGAACCCAGATCTCCCACATTATGTGAGGATTCTTTACCAGCTGAGACACAAGGGAAGCCCAAGAATACTGGAGAGGGTAGCCTATCCCTTCTCCAGTGGATCTGCCCGATCCAGGAATCAAACGGGGGTCTCCTGCATTGCAGGCAGATTCTTTACCAACTGAGATATCCAGGAAGCCCCAGTTGACATGAATTTGAGCAAACTCCAGGAGATAGTAGATGACAGAAGAGCCAGAGCTGGACACTACTTAGCAACTGAAAAGCTAAGCAACAACAGCAAAGAAGAGAGTCCAAGAGACAGTTTAGTAGGCTAGCCTAATAATTTGAGACATGATCAGGGTATGAACTTAGGCAATATAACATGGGATGTTAAGAGGGTGATGGCTTTTACCTATGAAAAACTCCAGTAGTGATGACTATTCTCTATAAATAACACATGTCCAAATACAATTTTTAGGATAATTTTTTCCTTTATATTAATATAATTTATTGAGCAGATGCAATATGAAAAAAAAGAGAAATACATACCAAAAAATATCTAGTTCATTGAACAATTCACTGCATTTTTCTAAGAGACAGCAGATGAATTGTGACGGTCCCACCAGATGCTGCTATACCTTGAAATTGCAACTACTGAAATAAATGCTAAAAAATGTTTCTAGAGCTTTTGGATTCCTGTGAGACAAACGCATTTGAAAAGGCTTGCAGGTTATACATGGAAAATAATTGTAAGCAGTATATAGGGAATCTGATGAGTAGGAAAGACTGTTCACAGCAAGATTAATATACAGTATTAAACTTAAATCAATAAAATTCTCTCTGGACTCAAGCACTATCTGGTCTTCATTTGGGTGGTAAAACTGAAAGACGAAACAAACCATTCCATCACTTTGCTAGATAGTGATACAGAATTATAGCCCAAAGATGGAATTGTTAAAATAGTAGAAATTTTTCTCATGCTCAAAATAGCTTCAGATCAGATAGGATTGTACTCAAATACACCATTTGTATAAAGAAAAGCAAATAGGTCCCTATTTCTGGCCTTATTTTCTAGTATATCAAAATTACTCTGATATAATGAACCCACAAGCCAACGCAGGAGACATAAGAGATGCAGGTTCAATCCCTGGATTGGGAAGAGCCCCTGGAGAAAGGCATGGCAACCCACTCCAGTATTCTTGCCTGGAGAATCCCATGGACAGAGAAGCCTGGTGGGCTATAGTCCAGGAGTTGCAAAGAGTCAGACATGACTGAAGTGTCTTAGCACGCATGCAATATTAAAAAATACACTGATGTCTGGCTTCTGAATGGACCGTGTGTGACATACTATATTTCTCAATATGTCACGTTAATATTTATCATCTCCTACAGTATTTCTGGTAGTTAGAAAACTAAAAGACAAATTCAGACAAGGTATCTGAGGAATCTGAATATGCACTTTCATTAATCCAGTAACCTGGGCTGTGCTATGCTTAGCCACTCAGTCATGTCCAACTAACATGACCCCATGGACTATAGCCCACCAGGCTTCTCTGTCCATTGGGGATTCTCCAGGCAAGCATACTGTAGTGAGTTGTCATCTCATCCTTCAGGGAATCTTCCCAACCCAGGGATTGAGCACAGTTTCCCACACTGCAAGGACATTCTTTACAGTCTGAGCCACCAGGGAAGCCCCAATCCAGTAATCTGCTTAGAGCAAATTATATTACAAAAATAATTGAATTAGTAGCTCAAATTCATATTTAATTCATCAGAGTTGAAAAGAACAGAAACAGACTGAAACTAGTTTAAACTAAAAAAGGAGATTTGTGAAAGGATATCTAAAAGTCACAAATGTCAAGTACTACAAGTGAGAAGGGCTGGGCAGGATTTATGCAAACTGAAACCATTAACAGGAAAGCTACCAGAGCCAAAGCAGTGGCTTGCCCTATTTTTCTTGCAGGAGGCACATCAGCCATCCCCAGAACCTGTGCTCCTCTTGCTTCTCTCCTTTTCCTTCTTTCCAGAGCACTCCAATGTGCTGTATAGCTCATTTAAAATGCCAACTGTTTATTGCCTTCTGGTATATATGCTTCATGGAAGCAAAAGTCTTAGTTTTATTCACTGATGTGTTCCAAACAGCTTGAATAGTGAGTGTAGATGGTAGATGCTCTGTATATCTGTTCCATTTTTTGTTTGTTTGTTTCCTTGCTATTTCTTCTTGCTTTCCCCCCACTATTTCTTATTAATCTTTAGTGTGCACGTGGTCACATTTGGCTACTTCAGCCCCCAACTTCAGCTATCAGTGGAAGGCAGTCCCAAGATGACAGAGGAATAGGATGGGGAGACCACTTTCTCTCCCACAAATTCATCTAAAGATCACTTGAATGTTGAGCAACTTCCACAAAACAACTTCTGAACGCTGGTGGAGGACACCAGTCACCCAGAAAGGCTGCCCATTCTCCTCAAAAGAAGGGATTTTATTACTGGCTTATTTGCTTTCTTGCCTTTTGACCCTCCCTTTTCACCCCCAGGTCACCTCTATCTCCTTTCTCCCCCTTCTCTTCTCTACTTAACTCCATGAATCTCTCTGGGTGTTCCAGGCCTTGGATAACACTTAGGGAACTGTTTACTGGCTAGATTACTCTCTCCCATTTTGACTCCCCATCTTCTCCTCCTTGTTACCTCTATCTCCCTCCTCCCTCTTCTCTTCTCTATGTAACTCTTTGAATCTCTCTGGGTGTCCCTCACAGTGGAGAATTGTTTCACCATTAACCTAGATGTTTTCTCATCTGTGCTGGATGGATGGAGAACTCTTGAGGCTACTGTAAGAGAAGTACTGAAAGTCAGAGGCAGGAGGCTTAATTCCAAAACTTGAGAACATCAGAGAACTCTTGATTCCAGGGAACATTAATAGAAAAGAGCTCACCCCAAAGTCTCCATACCTACACTGAAACCAAGGTCCACCCAAGAGTCAACAAGTTCCAGTGCAAGATATACCATGCTAATTCTCCAGCAAAGCAGGAACACAAACTGAGCATTAAAAGACAGGCTGCCCAAAGCCATACCAAACCCATAGACACCCAAAAACTCCATACTGGATACTACATTGCATTCCAGAGCAAAGAGATCCAGCTCTGTCCACCAGAACACAGACGTATGCTCCCCCAACCAGGAAACCTTGACAAGCCACTAGTCCAACCCCACCCACAGGGAGCAGATTCCACAATAAAGAGAAACCATGAACTTTCAGCCTACACAACAGTGAAGTCACTCAGTCATGTCTGACTCTTTGCAATCCCATGGACTGTAGCCTACCAGGCTCCTCTGTCCATGAGATTTTCCAGGCAATAGCACTGGAGTGGATTGCCATTTCCTTCTCCAGGGGATCTTCCCAACCCAGGGATTGAACCCGGGTCTCCCACATTGTAGACAGACGCTTTACCGTCTGAGCCACCAGGGAAGTCCCAGCCTACACAAAGGGCACTCAAACACCATAATCTAAACAAAATGAAAAGGCAGAGAAATATCCAGCAGGTAAAGGAACATGATAAATACCCACCAAACCAACAAAAGAAAAGGAGATAGAGAGTCTACCTGAAAGAGAATTCAGAATAATGATAGTAAAGATGACCCAAAATCTTGAAAACAAAATGGATTTACAGAAAAATAGACTAGACACAAGGATTGAGAAGATGCAAGAAATGTTTGACAAGGACCTAGAGGAAATAAAGAAGAGTCAGTCAATAATGAATAATGCAATAACTGAGATCAAAAGCACTCTGGAGGGAACCAACAGTAGAATAACTGAGGCAGAAAACAGGATAACTGAGGTGGAAGATAGAATGGTGGGATAAATGAAGCAGAGAGGAAAAAAGAATGAAAGGAAATGAGGACAACCTCAGAGACCTCTGGGACCATGTTAAATGCCCCAACATTCAAATTATAGATGTCCCAGGAGAAGAAGACAAAAAGAAAGGGCATAAGAAAATACTTGAGGAGATAACAGTTGAAAACTTCCCTAAAATGGGGAAGGAAATAATTACCCAAGTCCAAGAAACCCAGAGAGTCCCAAACAGGATAAAACCAAAATGAAATACTCCAGTTCAGTTCAGTTCAGTTCAGTCGCTCAGTCGTGTCCAATTCTTTGCGACCCCATGAATTGCAGCACACCAGGCCTCCCTGTCCATCACCATCTCTCGGAGTTCACTCAGACTCATGTCCATCGAGTCCGTGATGCCATCCAGCCATCTCATCCTCGGTCGTCCACTTCTCCTCCTGCCCCCAATCCCTCCCACCATCAGAGTCTTTTCCAATGAGTCAACTCTTCGCATGAGGTGGCCAAAGTACTGGAGTTTCAGCTTTAGCATCATTCCCTCCAAAGAAATCCCAGGGCTGATCTCCTTCAGAATGGACTGGTTGGATCTCCTTGCAGTCCAAGGGACTCTCAAGAGTCTTCTCCAACACCACACTTCAAAAGCATCAATTCTTCGGCGCTCAGCCTTCTTCACAGTCCAACTCTCACATCCATACATGACCACAGGAAAAACCATAGCCTTGACTAGACGGACCTTAGTGGGCAAAGTAA